>JACEGR010002949.1:65606-115627 GCA_014170235.1 Listronotus bonariensis
TAGCTATACGCGTTTTTTGAAAAAAAAATCATTTGTAAATTAATAAACCAAAAAAAAAAATGAAACCAACTTGAAAAAAATATACTAAATTAAACGTAATAAAACTTTTTAAATAAAGAAGGTTTATAATATTTGTTAATAAAATAAAAAAACCTTTGTTTAGTTATTAATATTTAGCATGTGCAGTAGACTGGACCAAAGAAACAAACAATTTTTTTTTCAAACGGAACTTTAAAAATATTGTTTATGACGACGAAAAAAAAATATCTCGAACTTTTCAGCCCATAATATGAACGTTAAGAGGTGCATCATTAAAATTATTGATTTTTTAACAATTGCTCTATTTTTTATACAAAATCCCGCATCAGTCAATTTTGAACCTTTGAACAATTCATATTCTTAAAGCCGATTCCCACTTAGGGTGTTCACCCGTGACGCATGAGTCGTCACCCATCAGCTGATTGTCGGGGTTTTTTCAAGAACACGAGTATAGTATATTACATTACAAGTGTGGAAAATGACTAATTTCACACGAGTGGGAATATTGTAGCACGAGGCGTTAGCCGAGTGCGACAAACCCACGAGTGTAAGAAAGTCATTTTCACACGAGTACTGTACACTATTTTTCCTACGACCACAAATTATTCACCAAAAAATAAATAAATTAAAGTTTGTCTGTTCAGAAAAAATAAAAAACAATTGAGAACTTTTGCAACACTAGGGTGATATTTACTTTGCAACACTAGTGTGATATATACTTTTCCTCACTGCTATATTATACTGTTTTGACAATATTTTTACATCGAAAATCAGCTACCTAGAAGCATTATATAACTTTTATCATTTTGGAATTTAAAAAGGCCCTCACTTAATAAAAATTGTATGGTTTTGTTAGGTAATAACGCTAATAGTTTAATACGGTTTTCTGCTATTATAAGTGTTTTTAAAAATTATCGATTCTTACATATTTTAGACACTCTTCTAAATAAAACGTAAGTGGTGCATATCCAAAATATTCCGTTTTTTTAAAAATATCAGTAAATAAAGTTACGGGACCGGGGAGTGAAAAGGGTGCTGGGTGGGGTAAAATTGGTAAAACTAGTTAATGAAACTGAACATCACATATAAAATTAAGTAAAAATAACAGTTTTTCCTCATATTTTTAAGAAAAAATATGAAAATTGTAACCATATATATACCAAACGTCAGTTACCATGCAAAATATGGAAAGCATTTGGCAACGTCGGAAGGGTCTGATTCTATTTATGAATGGATAAAAGAAAGTGGATTCATAAAGTGTGTATTAGCCTTAGGTTTAATTAGGGATTAAAAAAAAGATTTAACTAGTTGTTTGAGTACACGAAGAAAGAGAGGAAGGAATTTGATCTATAGGCTTTTTTCTCTGGCGCTTTAGGTCGAACGGTCAAGCGGCAAGGCTGCCTCTATAAAGTACGTGCTCAAAGGTAGAAGGGAGATTTTTAATTTGATCTACTTACCTGACAACACTGTGCCAGTCAGTGAAAGTTGTTTTTTGTGGTTATGTCTATTTTTGTTTATGTTTTTATTTTTTCGTAAATTTTAATAAACATAAAATAAGATGATTTTCGCTAATTTGGGTTCTACCGTTTAAGGTAAATAAAAAGTTTTTTTACTGTCACTACAATAAATATGTCACTTGCAAAACCAATAGCAGTTTTTAGAATGACATCATAATATGTATCACACCAGTGTTGTAAAATGCTTTTGCAACACTAGTGCTGTAAATACTTTGCAACACTAGTGTGATATAACGCATTTTCTATGCATGAAATCAGTGTGCTATTTGCTATTTTTCACAAGTGGTCGTAGGAAAAATCATTTTCATGCACATTTAAATCAGAGTGGCTTTCCAGTGACGAAAATAGAAGCGCTCCCGAGTAGCTCAGGAGCATTTCGTTCTACTTTATGGCGTTCCAGTGACGGAAAGTGTTATGCACCTGAGCTACTCCGTTTTGTTTCCCCTTGCCCTTCATGCACCAACCCCTTTTGGTTTGTGCTACAAACGTGTTTTTTATGGTTAAGGATGGATTTTTTAAAATTATTTATTTAAAATGGAATTAGATATTAAAAAGAGATTATTATTATAAAGCCAAGAGAGGTTAAAAAGAACGAAATTTTAAAATTTCTTAAAGTATCTCTCATTCCTTGTCTAAGGATGCGTTCCAGTGACTAACTTTAACTAGAGCAGTTCAAGAGCTTCAAGCCCTGGAGCGTGACGCACAAAAATTTTCGTCACTGGAAAGACCCTCAGAAGCACAACTTTGGTAGTACCAACCGTCAATACATGTAGGGAATTTTATCAAAAAGTCGTCACCCATAGGGGAAAATTAGAACCAGTTCTAATTTGGCGGGTAAAAGGCAAGAGTTTTAACCCCTTACCCATGACTCGCAGATGTGAATCGTTAAAAGGCAAATACTTTTACCCGGGGTGAAAACCCCGGGTTAAAACCCCTAGGTGGGGATCGGCTATTCAAGGAAATTAATTCTCTACTAAAAAGCTCTCTAAGTAAATTTCCATAGAACGAGCCGTTTTCTTATAATCCCGCCTTAAACAGTATTTTTTTTTAATTTTGTCACTTATGACACTTAGATTCTGGATTTGTTAAACTACCATAAATATCAATATCTTTACAAAACAACTAATTATTCTTAAAGGAAATTTTATGATCTACAAAAAAGGTTTCCTAACATTTTTCGATAAATCTATTTCTTTCAAAGATATTCAAGGTTGAAATTGAAATGAAAATTTATATCTAAAAAGTGGGACATGGGATCCATACCAAATTTAAGTAACCAGCTGCTGGTGGCCTCAGGAGAAACACTTTGGTAAAGAAAATTTTAATTTAGAAATTGAAAAAAATCGATTTTTTAGATTACTTCCCTCCCCTAGCAAAAAAATCCAAGTTTCAAAAGCTAATCCTTTTTTGTATTTTTTGTGACTTGAATTAAATTTTATCGACCTAAAAATATTTATATATTTTTTAAAGACATGACAGCCAGTTAATTTTCAGATGCTTCTAATTATCAGAAAAATGTAGAGATGTTAGCAAAATTTGGGATGTGTTAAGAAAATTTACAAAAAAACAAACAGAGGATTTGCTGTTAAAACTTGGATTTTTCCTTGAGGGAGGGTAATCCAAAAAATCAAGTTCACAAATTTCAAAATTAACATTTTCTTTACCCAAGTGTTCCTCTTAAGGCCACTAGCATCTGGTATACATTTGGTATGGGCCCCATGTTCCCGTTATTAGATATATAATTTGAAAATATAATATAGGCCGCAGCGAAAAAATGGATATATCTGGTTGAACACCTATGGGCTCACATAAAGCGCTTGTAGCACCTAAAAAATATATAAAAAAGTAATAAAAGAAAAAACCCTGTGATTAAGGTTTCGGCCACGATAACAAAGCGTGTTGCCGGTAATAGAGATATTTTGCACCCCTTATTTTGCAATTCCGTTGTGGTTATTCTGAGACTGCGCAGTAACGCAAACTTGATCCGTTATCGTTATTAACCATACTGGACTCCTTTAATTACGGATGAATACCGAAGAGCTTATCGTTATCGTTATTGTTATTGTTAAACTGCGTGGTTGCCGGATTGTAGAAATTTTAATATCAATTATTTAAAAGGTTAAAATTTTAATGCCGTATTAATTAATATATCATTTATACAAAAGGCTCTAATTAGTGAAAAATCCATAGCAGTAATAAAAATTAAATAGTGCTAAGAAATTAAAACGGACTTGCACTTTTACGGATATTCTAAATTAGTAATTAATTTAGATGTCACAATCTGCCACACTTGGTTTTTATTCTACTACCAAACTTAACCTTACTTTTTGTGTTTTGCTTATACTGTATTGTTTGCATCTACTTTAAAAACGAAATCAATAGAAGTGTTTGCATATATTTAAATAATAATTTATATCTTATGAAGAATTAAAGTAAATACTGATTTTTCGTTAACTTTAAAATCGGTGAACCATAGGCAAAAATAAGCTTATGTGTCGAAAGCGCAGACTGCAAAATCTCTGTTTAAAACTGCTGCCGTAATCGTTATGTTTAATAACGATATCCATAAGGAGGCCAAAAACGTCTGTTATTTTAAGAGGTGCAAAATGTCTCTAATAATATCTACAATATTTTGTGGTAAACAGCGTCTTTAAACCAGTTTTTATACCTACCTTAAAACCGCTTCGCGGATAATATTTGTTCGTTTCTAGCGGCCAACGGCAGGGTTATTTAGCTCATGAATATTGCAGCTGGCTATATATATATATATATATATATATATATATATATATATATATATATATATATATATATATATATATATATATATATATATATATATATATAAAAAACAAGTTCTTTATTCTCGCTCAGCGCTCTCACATTTTCCGCTAGTGGCTTGCCGCTTCCGCTTAGTATCGTCGGTATCGTGGCCCAGGCCTTAGAATCCGCATCAGTTTTATTAGGAAATAATAAGCGATAACTCACATAGAACCAACAATTTATTAACAATAATTTCATAACTTTGTTTTGATATTAAAAATCTCAGTTTTTAAATATTATTGATAAAATGTACATCATGATCTTTCCAACATACTAATTTCGATCTGTTGTTTGTTATTCCCTATATTTATAAAGTTAATTGCATCAGTTTCGGTTTCTGTAATATGTGACTGTTTTAATTGGAAAATACCTATAAGGCTTCAAAAAACAGTTCTTTTTATTCCCTAAACCTGTTTAAAAATAAGAACAGTTCAATAACTCGGTAAATTTGAATTGTTTTATTAAATAGATAAACGATTTTCTACAACTACAAAGTATAGAAAGAACAGTTTAAAAATGTAAATTCGGTGCTCTTTGATAAGAAAAAAAATCACAAAAAAGTTTAAAGCAAATAAATCGGCATGCTTGTCTTCGCGGCCGCCTTTACTATATTTCTTTTATGATATGCCGGTTGATGCAGGTGGTCATCGCACTATGGGATAGAAATTAATTTTTTGGTCAAAATTCTGAAACTTGCCAATCTAACTTAAAATGAGGTGCTGTTTACTGGAAAAATATTATAAATTATTACAAATGCTTTTGGAAACCTAAAACTTATTATATGTTATTATAAATTTACACCCCATAACATTATTATTTTTTATTGTACAAAATAAACTAAAATGTCAGCTTGTTTGGTTAATTCGGTAGTATTCTAATCAGTAATCCGATGATTATTATCTCATATATAGAATATGACAATAGGTATGATTTTTCAAATGGGATACCCTAATGTATATCACCACAAAAAAATCTTTTAAAATGCTTTAAAAAATACTACATTTGATGTGTCTATCTCAATTAGTTTCGGAAATATGACCATCCAAATCTGAAAAATAATTTTAAATTATTCTTAGAAGCGTAATAGAGATACATCTTTCCAACTTTTTTATTTTTAACGTATAAAATAAATAAAAACACTGTTTTGTTGGGTAGATTCTGTAGAATCCATATCTTTCATCAGAATGCTTTTATCTTTTAGGATATACAGTGTAGGACAAAACATATTAAATTTTAAAATGGAAAACCTTGTAAATTATAAAAAAATCTTGTATCTGTCCTTACACTCAGAAGTAGCAAAAGTAGGAAGGCAATTGTAAGTACAAAAACTGATAAAGAAAAAAGGTAAAAAATCTTTGACAAAAAGTAGCGAGACTTCATGAGACTGCATCGGAAACACAACAATAGCTCTTATTATTTAAACTCTTTTACTTTTTTAGTAAACAAGGCTAATAATAAACTAAGTAGATTAAATGTTGTATATTTATGTTTACTTCAAATACATTTTCAAGTTTCTTATTACCCCAATAGAAGTCGTCATATCCTTTTATAATTTTGCGTACATGTAGATTTGGAGTATCTACTTTGAAATACACAGCATGAGCCATTAAAATTTCAAAGTTGCTTTTGGCCAAAATAATGGATTTCTATCCCATAGTGTATCGGCGCGTCGCTGTAAAGGATAGCGGCGCCTTTGTATAAAATAGTCCGATTGCAGGCGGCCTTTTTATGTTTTTGTATTATTTTCAAAGGGTGCGCATTTGCGCTTTTAAAATGTCTCTTACTATAAAGGTTGCCTCCCGTAAGCCTTGCAACATGGCGGACCATACGTCACATATGTATTTTGCTCATTATTTAATGAAGTTTTTAACAGTGTAGTTTGTGTTTTTTATCAATATTAAAGAAATACTTTTAAATACTGTTGATTCCAGTTGTTACCGTAACTTCTTTATTTCCTATTAATAAGTTATTTAACAATGCTTATTCTAGCTGATTTTTAAATATTGTATATCGCGCTCTTTCGCCCTCATAGTATTATTCGTCTAGACATTCTTGTTTGCTATGTTGGCGCCAAGGAACCAGCAGTGCGGTACATATGTGACGTAATGAGGCAACCTTACCTAGTCAAACGATCTTGGGCCCAGTCCGACACTGTCTTTACCTTTCTAAACACCCTTATAATATAAATACAGGCGTTTGTACTGTTTTCTTTCTTTTCTATCCCCTGGTGCCCCCACAACGTAATGCCCTAAGCAATTGCCTAATTTCAGGGTTAATCCGGAACTGGCTCCGGAACATTTTTTGATGCATGATGATATTGCTATTTTATTTCATTATTTTACTTCCTATGCAATGTCTTCGAGGTTATTTTTTGGTTAAACCGTCCGAAACAATAAAACAATTCATAGTGGTCGTTGTTGTAAGAAGAAAAGTTATTGACCTTAAAAATATATAACAATAATAATTATTCTTTATGATATGTCCTTGATTTTAATAGTTTTTTATATGGCTTAGTTTTTAAGGTAGCAGGAAAGTAGACGCTATAGTACAGGGTGTTCGGTTATATTTTGAACGAGGTCTACACGCTTTATTGTTTGAGATAGAAAAATACCTATTTATGTATCAAGGGCGTTACTAGGACTATGATGCCCCGAAGGTCGAAATAGCCCGAGGGCTAGATTTCGACCTGATGGGCATTATAGTCCAGAAAAGCCCGTGGTGCATACAATGCTTTATGTTTTACCCAAAAAAGAGTTTTTCAATCACTAATTACAGTATTTATTCGCAATATAAAAAATAAGTTGCACCTGTAGATAATGACTGGTAGATAAGACTTTGACTTGTTCCTATCAGTTAGTCAGTTGGCATTTTTTATTTAACGATTTGCTCAAAATGGAAGAAATTCCTCAAAATATAAGAGAAAAGGCCATAAAAGCGACCGAAAATCTTTGGCCAGTTAAATCAAGGCAAAAGTATGATCGGAAGTATGGCATATTTGGTATTTGGAAAGATGCGAACGCAATTCTTCAAATAACCGAAACCGTTTTAATGGCATATTTTCAGGAACTGGTAAGTTATTGATTTTATTTTAATACATATGTTTAACAAACTTTATTATTTTTAGTCGGAAAAATACAGTCCGAGATGAGTTGGTCAAAATGACTATTGATGACATTGAAGATAGAGGAACAGTCTTGGTTATAAAGGTACCAGAAACTAAAACTTCAACTTCAAAAAGTTTTAATATCATTGAAGAAGATTTAGACGCTTTAAATTTAATAAAAAAGTACACAACATTAAGACCAGCTGGAATAAAGGAGCGAAGATTCTTTCTTACCTATAGAAACCATAGGAAGCGTCCCAACATTGATCGCAAAATTTTTAAAATTGGATAATGCAGAAGCTTACACCGGCCACTGTTTGCGTCGCACATCGTCAACTTTACTTGTTGAGGCAGGTGCTTCGTTTGAAACGCTAAAACAACATGGGAAATGGAAAAGCTCTTCAGTAGCTGAAGGATATATAGAAGAAAGTATTTCATCCAAAAACAAAGTAGCCAAAATGATTGCCAATTCAGTTAATTCCGAGGTTAATTCCGTATCGACTATTGAAAATTTTTTAATGGACTGTTCTTCTATACAAAATAGCGTTAGTGCTACCACCGCTGCTACCATCACAAAAACACCGACCATTCTATAGTGGGATCAGCTACATTTTCCGGGACATTTCAAAATTGTAATTTTTATTTTGGATATAAAGTTTAATTTTTAGTATTGTTTAAAGAAAAATTATTTTTGTATACAACTTGATCTTTATTGTGAGAGAAATAAAATTGGATAAGCAATAAAATTTCCATATTAGCGCATTAGGGCATTATAAGCGGGCATTATCATAATGCCCGCTTATAATGCCCTAGGTGTGATAGCAGGTATTATTGCTACCATAACATATTCCGTTTCTGAGGTATTACAGATCAATAATAGATGGGTAAAAAATTAAAAAATTAAATACATCAGTTTCAGAGTTTTATAAGAACTGCCAGGATTTGCTAAAAAAATAACAAATGAAAATCTCAAAGTAAACAATTGAGCATCGACTTTGTTATTTTATCAACACCATGTATATTTTAGGTTTGTTGGAAATGGTAGATTTTCCTGATTTTAAAAATATGTACTTTGTCTATGTTTGGACCACTAGCAGAAAATACTCGAATTCTGGAAAAATTAGCCTCTCTTGATTCATAGACAATAACATGGCCGGCTTTGGTTTCATTTGTTTCTTCAAATATGGCCTTTCTCGTATTTGTTTTGGTTGAAATGAAGACATGGCCTGAAATATTAAATATTTTAATGTAAAAAGAATGGAGCTACATGTTTTTGTCATTATTTTTTTAATTAAACAACCTAAAGTAGTTGTATAAAACTTTACTAACAATAAATAAACAAAATTATTTAATAATGAACTAAGATAATCTTTTATTTAATCTGTCCGGTCCCCTTTATTTCTGATAGACATTTGTGATTTAAATAAAAAGATTATCTTGGTTTATTATTAAATAATTTTGTTTATTTATTGTTAATCAAGTGTAATAAAACTACCTACTTTAAGTTGTTTAAGTAAAAAAATAATGACAAAAACATGTGACTCCATTCTTTTACATTAAAATATTTAATATTTTGACAATGAAATAAATATTTCAACAAAAGCAATTAACAGAAATTAAGAGAAACAAATAAAACCAAAGCCGTCCATGTTAAATTGTCTATGAATCAGAGCGGCTAATTTTTTCAGGATTCAGGGTTATTTTCTGCGATAACTGGTGGTCCAAACATAGACAAAGTATATATTTTTGAAATCAGGAAATATACTCTGTCCAATAAAATTTAAATATACATGGTGCTTCTATTTAAAATAACAAAGTCGATGCTCATTTGTGTACTTCGCCATTGTTATTTGTTTATTTTTGTATTTAAAAAATATTTTTCTATCTCAAAAAATAAAGCGTGTAGACCCCGTTCAAAATATAACCGAACACCCTGTACATAAACACTTGTTTGATATAAAAAAATATTTTGAATTAAGAATATTTAAATAAATGAGATCCCAGAACATGCCTTGCAATTAGAGACATTTTGCACCTCTTAAAATAACAGACGTTTTTTGGCCTCCTTATGGTTATTGTTATTAAACATAACGATTACGGCAGCAGTTTTAGACAGAGATTTTGCAGCCTCTTTAAGAAAATTATTTTGCGTCTGCGCTTTCGACACATAACCTTATTTTTGCCTGTGGTTCACCGATTTTAAAGTTTACGAAAAATCAGTACTTAATTTATTCTCCATAAGTTATATATTGATATTTTAATATATATGCAAACAGTTCTCTTGATTTTGTTTTTTAGAGTAGATATAAAATGTAAACAATACAGTATAAACAAAAAAGCAAAACACAAAAAATAAGGTTAGGTTTGGTAGTAGAATAAAAAGCAAGTGTGCCAGATTGTAACATGTAAATTAATTACTGATTTAAAACATCCTTATAAATGCAAGTCTGTTTTAATTTCTTACAACTATTTTATTTTTCTTACTGCTATGGATTTTCGCTAATTATTCGCTATGTATCAATGATATTTTAATTAATACGGTATTAAAATTTCAACCTTCTTAAATAATTGATATTAAAATTCTACAATTCGGCAACCACGCAGTTTACCAATAACGATAACGATAACGATAAGCTCTTCGGTATTCATCCGTAACTAAAGGAGTCCGGTATGGTTAATAACGATAACGGATCATGTTTGCGTTACTGCGCAGTCTCAGAATAACGTTAACCACAACGGAATTGCAAAATAAGAGGTGCAAAATGTCTCTAAATTTTTGTGCTGTTGTTGTTGATTTTAAAAGAATTAATACCTTATCAGTAGCGTAGCGGGGGTATCCTGTCCCGGGCCCCATGTTCGAGGGGGCCCCCAAAAAATAGGGATTAATATGGAAAAAAGTAATATATCTTTGTTCTCTAGAGGAAAAGGTGAAGAAAAAAACGGGGCTGAGATCAGAGAAAGGATAGAATATAGTGAAAAGGGCCCCCTTTAGAGGTGAGGATCTGCTGGTATGCCTGGATTTAAAATACGATTTTATGAAAAATGGTCCAAGATATCGATTCAAATAAAGTGTACTTTTTTCTGTACAAAAATAATGAGAGAATCAAATTCTCAAAACAAAATGTCAAATTTGTCAACTGTGTCAAAATGCATACATAAAATTTAAAAAATCTTCTCATCTTGTATAATCCTGACTAACTGAAGAGCCATTTACCTATGAAAAGAAGTATTAGTATAGTAAGAACATTTTAAAAGCGCAAATTCGGTACCCTTTGAAAATAATACAAAAAACATAAAAAAGGCCGCCTGTAATCGGAATATTTTATACAAAGGCGCCGCTACCCTTTACAGCCACGCGCCAATACACTATGGGATAGAAATCCATTATTTTGGCCAAAAAGCAACTTTCAAATTTTAATGGCTCATGCTGTGTATTTCAAAGTAGATACTCCAAACTACATGTACGCAAAATTATAAAAGGATATGACGACTTCTATTGGGGTAATAAGAAACTTGAAAATGTATTTTAAGTAAACATAAATATACAACATTTAATCTCTTAGTTTATTATTACCCTTGATTACTAAAAAAAGTAAAAGAGTTTAAATAATAAGAGCTATTGTTGTGTTTCCGATGCAGTCTCGCGAAGTCTTGCTGCTTGTCAAAGATTTTTTTACCTTTTTATTTATCAGTTTTTGTACTTACAATTGCCTTTCTACTTTTTGCTACTTCTGAGTGTAAGGACAGATACAAGATTTTTTTATAATTTACAAGGTTTTCCATTTTAAAATTTAATATGTTTTGTCCTACACTGTATATCCTAAAAGATAAAAGCATTCTGATGAAAGATATGGATTCTACAGAATCTACCCAACAAAACAGTGTTATTATTTATTTTATACGTTAAAAAATAAAAAAAGTTGGGAAGATGTATCTCTATTACGCTTCTAAGAATAATTTAAAATTATTTTTCAGATTTGGATGGTCATATTTCCGAAACTAATTGAGATAGACACATCAAATGTAGTATTTTTCTAAAGCATTTTAAAATATTTTTTTGGTGGTGATATAATATTCAGGGTATTTCATTTAAAAAATCATACCTATTGTCGTACCCTGTATATCATATGAGATAATAATCATCGGATTACTGATTGGATTACTACCAAATTAACCAAACAAGCTGTTTTAGTTTATTTTGTACAATAAAAAATAATAATGTTAAGGGGGTGTAAATTTATAATAACATATAATAAGTTTTTAGGTTCTCAAAAACCATTTGTAATAATTTATAATATTTTTCCAGTAAAAGCACCTCATTTTAAGTTAGATTGATAAGTTTCAGAATTTTGACCAAAAAAATTAATTTCTATCCCATAGTGCGATGACCAGCTGCATCAACCGGCATATTATAAAAGAAATATAGCAAAGGCGGCCGCGAAGACAAGCATGCCGATTTATTTGCTTTAAACTTTTTTGTGATTTTTTTTTATCAAAGAGCACCGAATTTACATTTTTAAACTGTTCCTTCTATATAATCTTATTAAGTTGCCCGAATATCATTGGTCCTGTAGCAACAGTTTAAAAGTTATAATAGAAATAGGTTTTGAAGTTAATGAAGAGCGATAGACTGTTTTTATACGAAGTACCAACATTATTTTGGCTCACTCTATCACCACTATTATTTTTGACCATACCTTTCCGGACACCCTGTATATAAAAAATTAAATTTAGGTTTTTTTTTTAGAATTTTTATCTACTGTGGCTACACCACTGCTTCTACCCTCTATAGTTTATTACGATAATGCTAAAAATTCCATCTAAATCATAAAAGACGTCAAAGTGTGACGTCTACAGTTGCGTTTTTAAAAATTATCACTTGGACTTAGGTCTTAATTATCCAGTAAATTTCTTTCCAGTGGTTGAAAAATTTAATTGCCAAATTACCTACAGATAGTAAAATATCTTTCTTTATTGTTTTTTGAAGTAGGCAAGCAAAATTCTTTTGATAACTAAAACTGCAAATCATTGCATTTAATATGTACGTCATATTAAAATGATAATGTTCAGGAGTGGCGACGCCAGGGGGTGGGGCAGGGGTGGCCTGTAACCCCTTAAAATATGTCTGGCCCCCTGTAAGAGGAAAGGTAAAAGAAAGAATCCAAAAGAAAAGAATGTCAAAAGGAAAATTATGTAAGAGGTTTTTTTTTGTTCTCAAAATTATTGCCGAAGAAGTACTAGAGTAAGGTTTTTAAAAGATCAGGACCTATTTTTTATTTTTTTGGTCTACAAAATTATTGGGGAAGAAGGAATTGAGTAAGGTTTCAAAAAATAGGGTCCTGTTTTTTGGTCTTAAAATTTTATGGCTCAAAATTTTTGGCCCCCAATATCTTTTGAGCATAACAAAATAAACAAATGAACATAAAAATTCCAGAAAGATAAAAAGGTATTTTTTTTTAAATGAACATCCTGTTTATTATCTAACTGTTAAAAACGTTTTTAAAAAGCTATATAAAAATACCACATTTGACATACAGAATCAGCTAAATGAAGTCGTTCATAAACAATGTGTAGAAAGAAGACAGTCTACCGCAAATGCCGGCATGTAAACATTTCGAATTGGGATTACTAATAGTTATTAATAATAGAGACATTTTGCACCCCTTATTTTGCAATTCCGTTGTGGTTAACGTTATTCTGAGACTGCGCAGTAACGCAAACATGATCCGATATCGTTATTAACCATACCGGACTCCTTTAATTACGGATGAATACCGAAGAGCTTATCGTTATGGTTATCGTTATTGTTAAACTGCCTGGTTGCCGGATTGTAGAAATTTTAATATCAATTATTTAAAAGGTTAAAATTAAAATATCTTTTATCCCTAGCCTCTAATTAGCGAAAAATCTATAGCAGTAATAAAAATCAAATAGTGTTAAGAAATTAAAACGGACTTGCACTTTTACGGATATTCTAAATCAGTAATTAATTTAGATGTTACAATCTGGCACACTTGCTTTTATTCTACTACCAAACTTAACCTTACTTTTAGTGTTTTGCTTATACTGTATTGTTTGCATCTACTTTAAAAAACGAAATCAACAGAAGTGTTTGCATATATTTAAATATGAATTTATGTCTTATGAAGAATAAAAGTTAATACTGATTTTTCGTTAACTTTAAAATGGGTGAACCACAGGCAAAAATAAGGTTATGTGTCGAAAGCGCAGACGCAAGATATATTTCTTAAAAGAGGCTGCAACATCTCTGTCTAAAAATGCTGCCGTAATCGTTATGTTTAATAACGATAACAATAAGGAGGCCAAAAAACGTCTGTTATTTTAAAAGGTGCAAAATGTCTCTAATAATTGTATTACTGGCCGATATACATTTAAAAATAGCTGATACAGTATAGTTTATCCGCTTCAGGTTACACCCAAAGTACCTATTTTTACAGAGGGTATAAGATCAATTAAAAGGTCGATCTAATTAAAACGTGGCTGGATAATAAAAATGGCAACGCAAATCTGTAATATTTTTTCTCTCCAAAATGTCAGTGATCCATCGACCCAGCCCCAGATCTAGGGGGCAAACCGGGGTGTCTCCTCCGGGTGACACCTTCAAGGGGCGGCAAATTAAAGCATGGGAGACGTGTACTGGATGGTAAGAGTAGCAATTTTGGATTTTTGAATAATTAATAAGAAGTCGTATATGTAAGATACTACGTTTATATTAAATAGTTGAAGCTAGCTTGAATTAAAGCAGCTTTTAAAAGTGGCTTCAAAAAAGCGATATAAACGCGCTTGAGAGTGACTTGAATCGTTCAAGTCAAGCCTGAAAATAAGTAGGGTTGACTTCACTGAAGCCGATCAGAAACATTAGAAAACGATTCAAGCGGGCTTAATAACCGCCTAACTTTAGATGAATGCTTCCTCAAACGTCATCAGTGTCAATTTCATGTATGATTTCGACATTTTTATGAAAATTACGAGTTGAAAAACAGGTGAAAAAACTTTAAAACACGCTCACACCAACAACAGCACACAAAACGGGACGAAATAAAAAGTGAGGTTTGATTTTCACTTGATGTCTACTGTAAAGTTGGATGCAAAACTGCCGCATGCGTACGACGATGGCGTGAAATGTGTTTGACCTCGATTTTCAATCGACTTTCAAGCCACCGAAATAAACACGTAGACTTGGAAATCGCTTTAAAGCCGCTTTGTTTTTAAGCCAGCTTGAACTATTCGATATAAACGTAGTAATATTAAATAGTTGAAGCTAGCTTGAATTAAAGCGACTTTTAAAAGTGGCTTCAAAAAAGCGATATAAACGCGCTTGAGAGTGAATTGAATCGTTCAAGTCAAGTCTGAAAATAAGTAGGGTTGACTTCATTGAAGCCGATTAGAAACACGATATAAACGATTCAAGCGGGCTTAATAACCGCCTAACTTTAGATGAATGCTTCCTCAAACGTCATCAGTGTCAATTTCATGTATGATTTCGACATTTTTATGAAAAATACGAGTTGAAAAACAGGTGAAAAGACTTTAAAACACGCTCACACCAACAACAGCACACAAAACGGGACGAAATAAAAAGTGAGGTTTGTTTTTCATTTGATGTCCACTGTGAAGTTGGATGCAAAACTGCCGCATGGGTACGACGATGGCCTAAAATGCGCTTGACCTTGATTTTCAATCGACTTTCAAGCCACCGAAATAAACACGTAGACTTCGAAATCGCTTTAAAGTCGCTTTGTTTTCAAGCCAGCTTCAACTATTTGATATAAACGTAGTCTAGAGACGGGAACTTTTTTTTCTTTTGTGGTCTTTACTTTTCATTTGGGATAGTTTTGTGTAATGTACATAGAGCGCCAAGTGATGAGAAGAGACCGCGATTTCAAAGGTGAGGACTTTTTTTGCGCTCTTTAATTTTTTTCCGAAGTAATGTAAAGGACGTAAATTCTATTTCTCGCTCCACTTAATAAAAGGAAATTTCGGGGCTGCCTCGAACTAAACATATTTGTTGTACTGTCGTTGTCGTCACTTACACAGAAGATATGGTTGAAGGCATCAAGAAATCGTGTTTTTAAAAAACAAAATAATAGGTTTGTTCCAGCAGGCCGTCAGAAATGTTTGCAACCGTTCGGATTCTGCGAACGTCAAATGAGTAGTTCCAGCAGTGCCATGTTTGTAACATTATACAGTTGTTTGTTGTTCCAGCAGTAGTTTTAAGATGTTGAAAACATGTTGGAAACAGTTTGAAAAGTTTGCAAACTTTCTTCAAACATTACTGACAATTTTTAACTTAACCTTTCTTGTATTGACGTATAAGCAGTATGTATGCCTTGTTTATTTTTTCGTTCCAGCAGAAAACTGTTGCCAACATTTCTGACTTATGTTTGTAACAATTTCTGCGTTTTCAGATTGTTGCTAACATGTTTTCAACATTCTGCTGGAACAAACCTAATATACATATGCTTATATTTTGTTAATCAAGTCAAGTAACAAACAAATTTGCCGATATCAAAGTTTATCAGCGAAAATGTAATATAAATGATTCGCATAGTTTCTTCTAAAGCCAATTAAGATAAGACATTAGCCAGTTGTTATATTGTATAAAAATAAAATCATAAAATATTTTAAAAATAAAAGCATAGATAAAAACACAAACTGGTTTACTTCATATACACGTTTAGCCACTTCAATTTTTGACAATAGAAACATTTTGCACCTCTTAAAATAACAGACGTTTTTTGGCCTCCTTATGTTATCGTTATTAAACATAACGATTACGGCAGCAGTTTAAGACAGAGATTTTGCAGCCTCTTTTAAGAAATTTATCTTGCGACTGCGCTTTCGACACATAACCTTATTTTTGCCTGTGGTTCACCGATTTTAAAGCTAACGAAAAATCAGTATTTACTTTTATTCTTCATAAGATATAATTTGATATTTAAATATATACAAACACTTCTGTTGTTTTTTAAAGTAGATGCAAACATACAGTATAAGCAAAACACAAAAAGTAAGGTTAAGTTTGGTAGTAAAATAAAAAGCAAGTGTGCCAGATTGTAACATCTAAATTAATTACTGATTTAGAATATCCGTAAAAGTGCAAGTCCGTTTTAATTTCTTAACACTATTTGATTTTTATTACTGCTATAGATTTTTCGCTAATTAGAGCTTTTGTATCAATGATATTTTAATTAATACGGCAATAAAATTTTAACCTTTTAAATAATTGATATTAAAATTTCTACAATCCGGCAACCACGCAGTTTAACAATAACGATAACGATAACGATAAGCTCTTCGGTATTCATCCGTAATTAAAGAAGTCCGGTATGGTTAATAACGATAACGGATGATGTTTGCCTTACTGCGCAGTCTCAGAATAATGTTAACCACACCGGAATTGCAAAATAAGGGGTGTAAAATGTCTCTAATATGCGTGGAGAGAAGACGGGCTAAAGCAACAACAGCGCAAGTTCGATGCGTCACCGTATCAGGAAATGTTTACATGCCGGCATTTTTTATCTAATCTCTACTTGCTAGTGTTCTACACGCTTTAAGGATCCCCCACACAGACGCGAAACTTTCGCAACCGCGACCTACGCGGAATCGCGGCGAACCTATAGGCACGGCGACTTATGAGCGCGTTCAGCTGGCTGGGGCGGAATCCGCAAGAGTCGCGACAGGTCAGCGTTGTTTTCTTAAGATGCTGCTTGCACGGTTTTTTCCGCTGCCGTTATTATTTCGCGAAAATAAAAATGGCTGTTACAGAAAAACTAATTGAAATTGTGAAACACTATCTTATAATAGAGACATTTTGCACCTCTTAAAATAACAGACGTTTTTTGGCCTCATTATGGTTATCGTTATTAAACATAACGATTACGGCAGCAGTTTTAGACAGAGATTTTGCAGCCTCTTTGAATAAATTTATCTTGCGTATGCGCTTTGGACACATAACCTTATTTTTACCTGTGGTTCACCGATTTTAAAGTTTACAAAAAATCAGTACTTACTTTAATTCTCGATAAGTTATATATTGATATTTAAATATATGCAAATAATTCTCTTGATTTTATTTTTCAAAGTAGACGTAACAATACAGTATAAGCAAAACACAAAAAGTAAGGTTAGGTTTGGTAGTAGAATAAAAAGCAAGTGTGCCAGATTGTAACATGTAAATAGATTACTGATTTAAAACATTCTTAAAAATGCAAGTGCGTTTTAATTTCTTTACACTATTTTATTTTTCTTACTGCTATGGATTTTTCGCTAATTAGAGCCTATGTATCAATGATATTTTAATTAATACGGCATTAAAATGTCAACCTTCTTAAATAATTGATATTAAAAATTCTACAATCCGGCAACCACGCAGTTTAACAATAACGATAACGATAAGCTCTTCGGTATTCATCCGTAATTAAAGGAGTCCGGTATGGTTAATAACGATAACGGATCATGTTTGCGTTACTGCGCAGACTCAGAATAATGTTAACCACAACGGAATTGCAAAATAAGAGGTGCAAAATGTCTCTAATATATGATTTAAGCGACAAAGATTATAAAAATATAAGAAAAAAGGACAAAGTCTGGGACAAAATAGGATCAATAGCTACCGTACTTCAAACAAAAACCAGGAAGGCGGCGTCGACAAATTCTTTCCGATAATGAGAATAGTCTGTTTGGCGCCAGGCGCGTTTACCCTCGATTTGCTTGCGCACAAACCTGTTTTTTCGCCCATAAAATGTAAATTTTGTTTCGCGCAGGTAATAACATTGGTAATCCATCGAGATCAGTAATTTAAGTGGTCATATTTCAAAAACTATTGGAGACGACATAATATATAGGGTGATGATTTAAAAAAAAGTTTTGAGTTTCCACCAACTACCCAGAACAGTCGCGGATTAGTTTATGGTATTCGCGCCAATGTGGGGAAGTCTTGACCGCTACCGCTCCGTCTGCGAATGTTCCTTAACAGAAAATTCGCATCGCAAGACTTTCGCGCCGGTGTGGGGGATCCTTTAGACAGTCTTCTTTACACGCATTCGCAAAAATTGTCTATGAACCTTTTGAAGTGGCTAAACGTGTATACGTATATCCATAAACAATGGATTCCATTCCTGAGTTGCGAATCCGGAAGATTGTCAAAATTTACTTCCCACGGCTATATATACAGGGTTAGTAGAAAAAAACGGTGGATTATCTCAGCAAGCGTCAATAAATAAACCAAATTTTTGTGCCAAATAATCATAAAGAATTAAAAATTGTATTTACATGGTTGCCAAGTTTACAGTTTTTTCTGTAGGTTAGGGAATTTTAAAATTTTAAATGATATTCCCAATTTTTTATTATTGCAATCAATTGCTTGTATTTTACATTATTGTGACCTGATATTATCGTTTTTTACTCCTGTCAATTTCGGAGAACATGCTTTTTTCGAAATTAATACAAAAACGGTTATGTATGGTCAATTATCTAAAAAACTATCCAACCAATATTTGTCAAAATTAATACAGGGGTAAAAACTAGACCTTCTAAATTTATAAATAGCATTTTTGCGACGTTTTTAATATTCTTTAAAAAAGATGTCTACTGTGAAGTTGGATGCAAAACTGCCGCATATGTACGACGATGGCCTGAAATGTGCTTGACCTCGATTTTCAATCGACTTTCAAGCTACCGAAATAAACACGTAGACTTGGAAATCGCTTTAAATCCGCTTTGTTTTCAAGCCAGCTTAAACTATTCGATATAAACGTAATAAATGATTCTTCAAGGTGTGTAAAAGGTTTTTGTGTAAAAAAATATTTGTTTAGGAATTTTTCCAAACCACTGATATTAATGGTTTAAGAAGGACTTGTCTAATTAGAAATACTATTAAGTAGCTCCTGGAAAACATAAAAGAGTCGATGAGGTAAACCCCCTACTGTTTAATCAATATAATAATTATTAGATATGGAAATTAAATGTTTTTGAAAAAAATTAATGTTTCTGTATGATGTGCTGTTAAAAGAGAATTATTAAAGTTGTGATGATAAAATATCAGGAATATTTAAGGGTATAATTTATTCGCAAATAAGATTACTGCCTTTCAACAGCACATCACACAGGGCGATTAAAAAGTATTTATTTTTGTTAAAAACTTTTATTTACCCTGTAGAATGTATTGTTAACAGTACATAATAACGGTTACGCCATAGTTATAGCTTCACCTTTCTTAAACATTTTCTTTTTTTAATTGACTTGATAATCTCCTTTCAATTTATACACTTTGTATGTGTCCCAAATTCGACCTCCCTTGGAATATTGTTCTCATGTCTGGGGAATGGCATCCCATACAACCCTCAGCATTCTTGATGCCATTCAAAAAAGAGCTGTTTGTCTTATTAATGATGCTTTACTTACTCAAAGACTTCCTTCTCTTGCCAAGCTGTGGGAGATCTATCGGCTCTTTTATAGATACTTTTACGGCTTCTGCTCCGACAAATTATGCAGTATAGTCCTTCCTCTTGCAGCTACCAGCAGAAACTCATGGTGCCGCACGTATGCATCCCTATACGGTCCAACTGGACAGGCCCCTGAACTTCCCATTTCGTTCGTTCTTTTATCCCTAGAGTTTCTAGACTGTGGAACCTACTGCCTGCAGAGGTCTTTCCTTCTCCCCCAAATCTTTAAGTTTTTAAGTCCGTGTTAACAAACTTCCTCTTACTTCTGTCTAAGACACTCACGGTACGTTAGTATTTAGACTTTTAGCCTTCGTGGATGGTCTAAAAGATTAAAAAAAAAAACAATTATTAAAAGAGATATGGCCATTTAAATTAAAAAGCATTTTGCAACACGCTTTTATTAGCTTGGGTTGTGTGTATGTATGTATGTATGTAACTTGGAATCTTTAAAGCTTAATTTTTATCAACTTCCAGCGATTCGATTTCTTTGAAACTTTGCACACGTATCAGGACCCATGACAATGCAATAATCTGCAAACAGTATCCGTTATCCTGATTAGGATCGCCAGGATAAATAAATTCCTTTATAGATTTTCTATAGGAGTAACAGAGAAGAGCTCAGTGCGCGATCTGCGCATGCGTGCAGTTTCGGACGTACTCTCAGTATAAGGCTGACAGAAACTTGTTTGGAGTAGTTGCGTTCTAAAACCCCATGCAACAGTGAAGCTTTAAATGAAATGATTAGATTACGAAATAGTTCGTAAAACATTTCAATATCACATGTCCGCAGAAAACTAATTGATATATCGAGACTAAAAAATGAAAAATAAATAATAGTTTAAAAAACTAAAAAACACGCTTTTATATGCAACCGAACTAAAGAATTAGAAAATAATTTTTCATTACAAAGAGTTTGTATTACAGTAATAAAAGGTCAAACAATGAATCATAATTATATACCTCAAA
This sequence comes from Listronotus bonariensis, assembly GCA_014170235.1. Classification (NCBI taxonomy): domain Eukaryota; kingdom Metazoa; phylum Arthropoda; class Insecta; order Coleoptera; family Curculionidae; genus Listronotus; species Listronotus bonariensis. The sequence continues at coordinate 86,522 of JACEGR010002949.1, forward strand.
ATAGAATTATAATAAAATTTAAGATAATAACAGAGTAATTTACTTCAGAGTAAAAGCGTAGGGTGCATTTTACTATTTTGTCTTAATTTTCCTTCATAGATATTTACAAATGAAATAATTATAACATTTAATATACTAAGCACCCCACGCTTTTACTCTGAAGTGAATTATTCTGTTATTATCTTAAATTTTATTATATTTCTTATAATTATGATTCATTGTTTGACCTTTTATTACTGTAATACAAACTCTTTGTAATGAAAAATTATTTTCTAATTTTTAGTTCGGTTGCATATGAAAGAGTGTTTTTAGTTTTTTAAACTATTATTCATTGTATTGAAGCTTATGGATAAAATTGAGCATATGCGATAATTTTGGCGGGGTGTGTATATTAGAAATAACCTTATAAAACACATTCAAAATGATTTTTTTATGTGCTTACTCGATATAGTGCCCAGCGTGATGCTTTGAAGCAATTGATTATTTTGCTAGAGATCAACCCGGCACTGGGTATATACAAACATATTACATGGTGTTTCTCCTGAGAACTTGCCAATTTAATGGCCTTTTCAAATAGTCATTACGCCCACATAATCGGCTTTTCTGTCACTGATTTAATTTGAGTGACTGACGTCACTGGTAAATGGGTTTTACTCTTTTTCCTTTTTTCCTTTTGATGTCTGCGTGTGTGTATTTAAAAGATTCTCTTTAAATAATAGGATTGATGGAGTAATCCAAAATAATGTTAATATTTCGTATAAATAAATAATAGTTTAAAAAAACTAAAAAACACGCTTTTATATGCAACCGAACTAAAAATTAGAAAATAATTTTTCATTACAAAGAGTTTGTCACTTCAGAGTAAAAAGCGTGGGGTGCATTTTACTATTTTTCATAACTTTTCCCTCATAGATATTTGCAAATAGAATAATTATAACATTTAATATATTAAGCACCCCACGCTTTTATTCTGAAGTGACAAACTCTTTGTAATGAAAAATTATTTTCTAATTTTTAGTTCGGTTGCATATAAAAGCGTGTTTTTAGTTTTTTAAACTATTATTTATTTTTCATTTTTTAGTTCGATATATCAATTAGTTTTTTAAAAATAAATGCTCCAGTTTATTCACTAAAAATTCCTTCGCCATTTTGTCAAGAGACACAGAGGATCTGTAAAGGAATTTATTTATCCTGGCGGTCCTAATCAGGATAACGGGATACTGTTTTTAAATTATTGCATTGTCATCGGTCCTTGATACGTGTGCAAAGTTTCAAAGAAATTGAATCGCTGGAAGTTGGTAAAAATTAGGCTCAAAGATTCCGTTACATAGATAGATAGATAGATAGATAGATAGATAGATAGTTACAACCCAAGCTAATAAAAGCGTGTTAAAAAGAAAGATATTGACCTTAGAATAAAAAAAAAAACTTATTTCAAGTATAACTTTTGAACTAAAGCCACAGTACCAATGGTATTTGGGCAACTAAATAAATTCATATGCTTCGTTCTACAGGTAAACGACAGTTCGGTAAGTCGGAATTATACAGGGTGAGACGATTTTTTGATTTAACACAGGTGACTAATTTGACATTTGGTTTGACCGTTTGCAATAAAATGCATTTTTACCGTCCAGGGAACTAAGGGTATCCCATATAAAATTAAGTACTATAATTTTGGAAAAACCATAAGAGATACAAGAAAAAGTTAAAATGCAGAAGTTGCTCAGTGAAATGTATTTTTTTAGTATTTTTATTGTATCTCTTATGGTTTTTCCCAAAGATTATAGTATTTAATCTTATATGGGACACCTTTGTACATAAACACACATTATGCATGTGCATTATTTATATACATTTTAGTTCCCTGGACGGTAAAAATGCATTTTATTGTCATAAGAAAAAATATAATGTAATGCCATCATCTAAAAGGCATATTTTTGCCAAAACCTTTTTAATAATGGATACCATCATCCTAAATGCATATTTTTCATCATAACTTATTAATGATAAATGCCATCACATTTTCTGCAACACGTGGCCTAATAATGGCCAATTGCCCATTTTGATGTCTTTTAATACTTTTGCCAATGCCTTGCCGGCAAAAAATGTTATATGGGTATGTAATAAAAATATTTTTAAGAAAATTATTAAAATATAGCTAAATTATAAAAAACAGTGTTCACAGAAGCTCACAAACACCCATTTTTAATAACTTTACCACATTTTATTAATTTTCTCAAAAAGGTTTTTTTTTATTGCTGGATTATTATTAGAGGGAACGACGTCACGATTGGATAAAGTTCGTTCAATACCACAAAATCAAGATTGTCATTGGAGGTACCTTTAGACCATGCACCTACCAGAGGTTGTGTTGCCGCTTTGAATGCGAACAGATTTTGTAAAAGTGGAAACGTTGTTTATTGGTGACGTCACGTCTCAGGGTGTTTCATAATTATTCAAACTTTAAGGCTAATTCTACAATAAAAATATATAAAGGTAATTTTCTAGAAACCCGCGGCAACTCCGATTTTAACGAAATTTGGTATACGGGGGTTGGGCCGCCGATCACGAATCAGAAAGAATTTTTGACGGAAACGTTTCGTTCTCGAGATATTCATCATCAAAGTTCACAATTTGAATCCAACCTTATTTCACTATATTCCCCTTTGCACACATTTCTGATTTAAAGCTAAAGAATCACAAAATATTTTGATTTTCACCTTTAAACCCTTAAGTTTCTTCATTGCTTCTTACATTATTTTGCATTAAATTGCGTGGCTTTTCTTGATAATGCAGCAAACCGATACATACACATAGGGCTTCATGGCACACTGGGATTGAAATGATTCAAAGTACAGCTATGCAATTTAATGCAAATAATAAAATACGTAAAAACGGGGTTTTAAAAAGGTGAATATCAAATGTGTGCCTTAGCTTTAAATTAAGAATTGCAAAAGAAGGGGGAATATTGTAAAAATAGGGGATCAATTTAAATTTCGAGTCTGAATTTGCCGCAGGCTTCGTGAAAAAATTACCAATATAAAAACCTTACATGATTATATGCCATAGACGTCTTAGTTTTTGAACTTACAGCAGGTTGTTAATTTTTTTCTAAATATTGTTTTTGTATAGCACCTTATACCAATTGAGATATTTTCAGTACTTGACAGGCCCTGACGAGCGGGCTTTGAAGGTAGTAATAAAATTACCGGGACCCAGACTGATTGGGGGCCTGGAGTGAATGTGTGGAAGTGAGGACCTTTGGTCTCGATATTTTTTTAAGGGAAATAAATTGAAAAGTACAAAAACAATATAAATATTACTTTGAGGGGAGTGAGGACTTTTTTTTTTGCTCTTTAATTATTTTGGGGTGATCTTTTGTTTTTCGTATAAAAAAGGGGGGCCCGTAATCCCTTTACTTGTACTGGGGCTCGGCGCGGCTCTCGGCAGCCCTGAATTTGGGGGATATATTTTTAAGAAAAAATTGTACGCCATTGTGTTTTTTTCTAAAATAAAAATAATATTTAAAATTCCCATTTAGTTTAAAAGAAATTTGATCTTTTGACCTTTTTATTTGACGCACGGTTTTTCGCGTAAATAAATAAAAACCATTTCTCGGCATGGTCAAATCCTTATCCAATTAAAGAATAAATAACAAAAGGTCATTTCTTACTGTAGAATTTTATATTATCGATACGAAATGATCGTGCCGATAAATGGTTTTTATTTATTTACGCGAAATCCGTGCCTCAAATAAAAAGAGTCATGAGATCAAATTTGTTCCAATGGGAAATTCTAAAAATTATTTTCATTTCAAAAAGTGCAGTGGCGTACCATTTTTTTATCAGAAAAATATATAACATAAACCTCTCATGGGCGACACTGATAAAAATTATTTGTTTTCTTGTATGCCAAAAATATTCCTTGGTGGCATAGAAGGCGTCCCCAATTTTTTTAAAACATCTTGATTGGTATACGAATTATGATAAAAGAAAAACAACATTTGTTTTAAATTTCTAAAACCGTGTAATTAAAAAACTAAGATGTTTAGAGCATATGTTCATATGACATTTTTTTCATATTTTTATTGTAAAATCAGCCCTTAAAATTTGTCGGGTAAGTTGTGAAACACCATGTATAAACAGCAACGCCATTATAAAATGTATGTTTTTGCGGGTAGGTATTTAAAATTTTAAATTAAAATCGTATTTTTTTCCTACCAAACCATTATTTTTTGCCAAAGTCGGTCATATAGGGTCGCGACATTCGGCCATATTGCTTTGACGTGTTATGACGTCACATCTCCCATTTTTGGCCATGCTGTTCAATGCCGGAGATATACAGTTTATTGTATTAGTAGAACAACCGTTTACACAACAGTTTTTAATTATTATTAAGTTGTAAATTCTTTTACTTTAAATAAAAACCATTTGGAATTACATCTTTCAACAAATATCACTTCCAAAACAATGCAAAATGAAATGCGCAAATTCTAGACGCCACTGGATTGATCATCAGCTTTGATTTTACCCAGTCTTGCCAACTTTTCTCCGTGGAGTGCCCTTTCTTCCGTCCCCGATTTCGAGCCGCCTAAAAGTTGAGGATGTGTCGCAACCTTATAAATATAAACTAACCTTGATTTTTTGCAAAGATCAAGGAAAGATTCACGCTAAATTGACGGCATCTCTTCTGGATCTAAGCGCTGTGAGCGAAGATTCCTATAAGCTGATGCGTATTCTGTTTGGTGATGATCACGAGGTATTTCTCAAATGGCGGGAAATAGATGGGCGTGCCATAGGAACTGTCAGAAGTGAAGGAGCGTAGGTTATACGTAACACCAGTAACTTAGATCTTGGTTTGACAGTCGACAATTTATGCGTTGCATCGAAGAAAGTACAATAAGTATGCAACAATTAAAAGTGAAAAGCCCCGAGGAGCCACCAGGGCACAGGCTACTGGAACTCCTACCCAGAGATAACCCCCTCTCGACACAGAGGACGTACTGATTGGACCTCGGGGACCTAAGCCACAAACAAAGCAACAACAACAAATACAAACACCGGCACCCCGTACCCTCCGTCCGCAGTCTAACCGTAACGCTCATTAGCTTTCGTACCCTTCGAACGGAAAACCAGGACGCCGTCAACAAATTCTTTCCTATAATGCGAATAGTTTGTTTGAAGCCGGGTGCGTTTACCCTCAGCTGGCTTGCGCACAAACCGGTTTTTTCGCCCATGAAATGTAACTTTTGTTTCGCGCAGGTTATAACATTTAGTGTATTTCTTTTACCTTTATAGAACCGTTCTGAACCGTTCTTTGAACTGTCAATAGTGCTCAAGAACGGTTCTACAACATGAAAAATGTAAAAATTGTAAAAGCAACACTTATGGTGTCGTTCTGGGCGGTTCTGGAGCATAAAAGGAATGCAGCAATTGGCAATCCATCGAGATCTGTGGCAGCAATACATTTTCAAGTTGTAAAAACTAAAAATAAAATAACTTTTGAACTGAATGAACAGCCTTAAAAATAATTGTTGAAATGGGTACATGAAAAAAGGTTCAATACTTTTGTACAACCTGTATACAAAATAGTTCTTTATATAAGAACGAATTAAGTCAAGGTTAGAGAATAAAATGCAGTACTACATTTATTTATGATTTTGCTGCAATTATATTTGTCCTATGTCATTTCAAAATTCCAATATACACGATAATTATTGTATAACCTAGATTTTTACAAAAAAAACTATATTGTTATTATCGGCAATTGAAAATTATTATTAGATCAATAAAAAAACTAATTAATGTTTTTTTTTATAAGACACGGATCTGATTGTCTTTTATGTTGAATTAGGATTTAGTGGGACATAGTGGAGGTTACTGGTTTTACTGAATGCGTCAATAGAGAGAATTGTTGCATAAGGCTCCATTCATTGCGGTATTTTTCCCATAATAAAAATTTAGTGTTTTTTTTTACTGTATGGCCTGAGAGGCGTACAGGGTGGATACATAAGCAATTACGATCACTTTGCTGGGGACACGTGTTGCAAAGACACGGATCTGATTGTCTTCTTATGTTGAATTAGGATTTAGTGGGACATAGTGGAGGTTAAGTACTGGTTTTACTGAATGCGTCAATAGAGAGAATTGTCGCATAAGCGCCCATTCATTACGCTATTTTTCCCATAATAAAAATTTAGTGTTTTTTACTGTATGGCCTAGAGGCGTACAGGGTGGAGTACATAAGCAATTACGATCATTTTGTTGGGGACACGTGTTTGCAAAAGACACGGATCTGATTGTCTTTTATGTTGAATTAGGATTTAGTGGGACATAGTGGAGGTTAAGTACTGGTTTTACTGAATGCGTCAATAGAGAATTGTTGCATAAGGCCCATTCATTGCGTTATTTTCCCATAATAAAAATTTAGTGTTTTTTTACTGTATGGCTTAGAGGCGTACAGGGTGGATACATAAGCAATTACGATCATTTTGCTGGGGACACGTGTTGCAAAAGACACAGCGGATCTGATTGTCTTTTATGTTGAATTAGGATTTAGTGGGACATAGTGGGAGGTTACTGGTTTTACTGAATGCGTCAATTCTGATTGTCTTTATGTTGAATTAGGATTTAGTGGGACATAGTGGAGGTTACTGGTTTTACTGAATGCGTCAATAGAGAGAATTGTTGCATAAGGCCCATTCATTGCGGTATTTTCCCATAATAAATTTAGTGTTTTTTTATTGTATGGCTTAGAGGCGTACAGGGTGGATACATAAGCAATTACGATCATTTTGCTGGGGACACGTGTTGCAAAAGACGGATCTGATTGTCTTTTATGTTGAATTAGGATTTAGTGGGACATAGTGGAGGTTACTGGTTTTACTGAATGCGTCAATAGAGAGTATTTGCATAAGGCCCATTCATTGCGGTATTTTTCCCATAATAAAAATTTAGTGTTTTTTTACTGGCTTAGGAGGCGTACAGGTGGATACATAAGCAATTACGATCTTTTGTGTTCGTATAATGCTTATGCGGATGATACGCAGTTGAGGCTAAGTTTTTTTCCCAAGAATTTCGTGAGGTTTGTTTGAATGGTGAGCTAGCCCGGTTGATCATCTCAGGCAGCATAACTTGAGCCTCAATCCTGGAAAATTGGCCGTGGTTGTTTTTGGTGGTGCCAAGCGAGACGCTTGGATCCGGTTCTTAATTTAAGTATTAACAAAATTAAAAATTCCTGTATGTGAATCGTCCAAGCTGTTTGGGAGTTTGCAGCCCAGACAGAGACTTAAAATTTGTAAAGCATGTAAATAATTTGGTTAAAGAAGTTTTATGAACCTGAAACTACTCTCTATGCTAGCAAAGATATTTTATGCAAACCCTTAAGGAAGATGTTGACAGAAAGTCTTGTGCTGTCACATTTAACTATTGTTGTTTCTGTCTATGGCTCTTTCCTTAATCGCCTCGAGATGCGAAGGATTCAGAAGGTACAGAATTCCTGTGTTCGTTTTATCTGCGGTCTTAGGAAGTTCGACCATATTAGTCCCCAGTTTAGAGAACTGCGGTGGCTAAATATGGGTAATAGAAGGGAGCTTCATTTTGCTGTCTTCATAAAAAAATTATCCTCACCTCCCTACCTTCTTTTTGCATAATCGACTGGTATTTTTGGGAACGTGCACGGTCGTAACACCCGAAATGGTGGGATTCTGGTTATTCCGAGACATGTGACGGCGGTGTTTCGGAGCGGTTTTTCTTATCAAGCTGCACATGTTTTTAATAGCTTACCTGAACACATAAAAGAGAAAAAAGTTTAAATTCCTTTAAGTTCTCCTATAAATCTTTCTTACTAGACAACCAATAAGAATATGGATTAAATGTTAATTTGTGTTTATTGTGTTTATAGATTTAGGTATCTAGGTTAATTTTATAAGTTAATGTAATTTAATTGATGTATTTTTTTCCATTTTTGCTGTATTTTTTTTTAATTTTTATCACTGCATTGGGGGTTAAATGTAAGAATAGCCACTTGGCTAAATTTCGCCTCCAGTGCTAGTGAAAATAATACCATCTGTTTGTTATGTATTGAATTGTAAAAAAACTATTAATAAAGGCTCATATCCTATTAAGTTATCTGTTGTATTTTTTAGCTGTAAACTTTAATGTAAATATGTATAACTGAATACTGCGAAAGTAGACAGGTAATCAAGTCTTGATTAATAATATATAACCTTAATCGTAACAACAAGACAATGCCCGCATTCCACAATATCCGGAATAAACTATTTTTAATTATCGATGTAATAAAATCAAAACATTCAAATGTAGTGTAATTAAAACATTAATGTAAAGGGGCCCACAGACGATCAGTTATTGTGGATGGCCATTTTTCAAGCTTTTACCAAGTAAATGCTAGGAGTGCCTCAGGGCTCATTTCTGGCACCAACATTGTTTCTTCTTTCACATCAACGACCTTCTCTCGTCCACAACTGATTTCATTCATAGTTTTGCCGACGATAGTACCCTTTACTTCAGTTTTCAGGTTCCTAAACCCATCACTAAACTTGATTTGGAAAACAAATGCAGAGCGATGCAGATATCTCTTTCGCAGGATCTTAATTTAATATTGAATTGGGGCGCCAAAAATCTCGTTCATTTTAATGCATCCAAAACACAATCATGTTCCTTGTCGCGAAAAGAGTCATCAAATACCCATCCTCTTCTTATAAGCGGCCAAGTTTTACAGAGCAAAGACACCTTCAATCTTGTGGGCGTCACATTTGAAAGTAACCTTAACTGGCATAAACAGATTGTATCTATAGCCACTGCAGCTTCAAAAAAGCTTAGTTTCTCTTTCGAGCCAAACAGTATTTTTCCGCTTCTAATTTATACACTATATGTGTCCTAAATCCGACCTCCTTGGATTATTATTCTCATATCTGAGACATGGCGTCCCCCACAACCCTAAGCATTCTTAATTCCATTCAAAATAGAGCTATTCGTCTTATTAATGATCCTTCTTTTACAGAAAGGCTTCCCTCTTTCTTGATTCTATTCAAAGAAGAGATATTCGTCTCATTAAAGATTCATTACACTTACTGAAAGGCTTCCTTCTCTTGCCCATCGTCGGGCTGTGGGGGATTTATCGCTTTTTTATTGGTACTTCCACGGCTTTTTGCTCTGAAGAATTGGCCAGTATAGTTTCTCCACTCACGGTTCCCAACAGAGAAACTCGTGGTTTTGCGCATATGCATCCCTATACGGTCCAACTGGACAAGCCCCGAACTTCCACTTTGTTCGTTCTTTTATCCCTAGAGTTTCTAGAATGTGGAATCTGCTGTCACGCGGAGGTCTTTCCTCCCCCCTCAAATCTTCAAGAATTTAAGCCCCGTGTCAACAAACTCCCTCTTACCTCGCTTAAGACACACCCACGTACGTTAGTATTTAGGCTTCGTGGTTTGTCCAAAAATAAACAAAGACCATATTTTTGCGCAACATATTGTACAATAATATTGCTAGTGGTCCCCAAACAGTGCAATATATATGTGTAATGACTATATTCAATATACTGCACGATAACTAGCTTTGTTTTGTAACTAACATGATAAAACATGGATAAGAGAAACGTAGCTGCTTGAAACATGTTTAATTTACTTTTTCCCATTTGAAAACTGAAATAATTGTGCAATATTATCTACACACGACACAATAAATTACTATTGCACAATAAAAATCAAACAAACTTTTTATTGGCACAATATATTGTACAACCTCTCAATATAAACTACAAACGGTCAATACTATTGTACAATATGAAATATTGCACCTTAAATTGATCGTGTGTGGGCCGCTTAAAGTAACGTATACAAGTTTCTTGCTCTTCAACTTTTTGGTGATTGTAACTTTTTTTTGTCACTTCACTGCATAATCTTCCCTGAAAAAAAATTTCAGAATTCAACACCTAAGCAGAGTCATTGCTATAAAAAGCCATAGGGTCAATTTAAAATGCGGCACCGAGTAAAATTAGCTCGATTTTGTATTAAGGCAGGTTTCGCACAGCATAGTGGTTATTGTGAAGAATTAATAACTTTTATGTTTGGTCTTGATAAAATGGAAAATATTGTTCAAGGTGACCAAAAATCGTGAAGGTTTAAGCACCTAATATTAATATAATTATTTATACAGGGTGATTCAAAATCGATCACGAAACTTAAGAAGTTGATTCCTACTTGACAAAATAGGTAGAGCTTCTTTATACATTTTTTCAAAATGTCATTCGTTTTCGAGTTACTAAAGTTACTTAGTTTTAAATATTTAACTCACCGTAGTTCAAAAATAAGACGTTCTAGGTCATATGTTTATATGAAGTTTTTCTTAATTTATGTTGTAGAATCGCCCCGTAAAGTTTGTCTGTTTAGTTACTGAACACCCTGTATGTATGTAGGTAATTTGATTGAAATTGATGAAAACTTTGATGTCTATTGGTGCCTAAACGGTAGAGTTTTCGATTTTAATGAGTACCTTATTTTTAAGTTTTGATTGTCTATAAAATAGCGCCCTCAGCTTTGCGATATCTGTCAAAATAAAAAGTTATGATGTAAATAAATTTTAAGTTTTAGGTTAAGTGCCCTCTTGGCGGTATTTAAAAAGTACTTTTGTCTTAAAAATTTTAGAATCTGCAAAGCTTGATTTGTGTGCCAAATATCAACAGGATTGGTTAGAAAAATAAATGCAATATGGCGAAAAACCAAAATAAAAGTTAAACTTTGACGGCTTGTAACTCAAAAACGAATGACATTTTGAAAAACAATTATATGAAGCTCTACCCTTATTTTATCAAGTAGAATAACCTTCTTAAGTTTCGTGATCGATTTTAAATTACCCTGTATATAATATATTAAGAGGTTTATCTTCGCGGCTAACATTTTTTTGATAACAATATTTTTTTATGGAAAACTCGCAAATTGTTGATATGAAAAGATTTTACAAACGCTTTAAAGAAAATTTAATTCCCTACAAAAAGGCTTTTTTCCATAAGCCTGAAATCCTATGTCGTCGTCCTGGTTGCATAAAAACTACAAAAAAATCAAACTCTTACAGCACAGCAAAATAAATAAATAGTAAGGTTAGGTTAACTATTATTTTCATAAACGTTGAAAACATAAACCGCCGAACGGCGGATTTTTTTAGTAAAGCAATGCCGCCGGCGTGTCGTTTAGCATGTACTTTTATTATTAAGGCAAACAATACAGTATAAGCAAAACTTACAAAAAGTAAAGGTTAGGTTTGAGTAGTAGAATAAAAAAGCAAGTGTGCCAGATTGTAACATCCTAAATCAATTACTGATTTAGAATATCCGTAAAAGTGCAAGTCCGTTTTAATTTCTTAACACTATTTGATTTTTATTACTGCTATAGATTTTCGCTAATTAGAGCCTAGGTATAAATGATATTTTAATTAATACGGCATTAAAATTTTAACCTTTTAAATAATTGATATTAAAATTTCTACAATCCGGCAACCACGCAGTTTAACAATAACGATAACGATAGATAGCTCTTCGGTATTCATCCGTAATTAAAGGAGTCCGGTATAGTTAATAACGATAACGGATCATGTTTGCGTTACTGCGCAATCTCACAACCGAACTAAAAATTAAAAAATAATTTTTCATTAAAAAAAAATATTTTCACTTCATAGTAAAAAGCGTGGGGTGCTTAATATATTAAATGTTATAATTATTATATTTGCCAATATCTATGATGGAAAAGTTATGAAAAAATAGTAAAATGCACCCCACGCTTTTTACTATGAAGTGAAAATATTTTTTTAATGAAAAATTATTTTTTAATTTTTAGTTCGGTTGCATATAAAAGCGTGTTTTTTAGTTTTTTAAACTATTAATTATTTTTCATTTTTAGTTCGTTATATTGCACAAAATTCTTAATATAACAGTAAATTAGAACATACTATTTAATTAAGCAGCAAAAGAAAATAACCAGCCCCTATGAAATGACAATGGTAGCAAATTTTAAAATTTGCAAAAGATTACAACTCACTAAAAAATTTCTTCTTCATTAAGTAGCAAAGTTTCAAATTTTGCCAACAGATGGCAATCCAGGCAATGTTTGGACCGTTGCCAACATTTTGCAATCCACTAAAAAATTTCTTCTTCATTTAATAGCAAAGTTTGAAATTTTTCCAACAGATGGCATCCTAGGTGTTGTTTTTATAATATAATGGAATTTTTTTCCTGGCGATTAAAAAAAAAAGATAAAGGGATACTGTTTGCAGATTATTGCATTGTCATGGGTCCTTAATACGTGTGCAAAGTTTCAAAGAAATCGAATAGCTGGAAGTTGGTTAAAATTAGGCTCAAAGATTCCGTTACATAGGCAGCCAGATAGATAGTTACAACCCAAGTTAATAAAAGACTCTCATGGATCCCAGGACACTCTGATATTCCGGGCAATACTGAAGCAGACATTTTAGCCAATATAGGTAAAAACTTAAACATTCCCAAAAAATACTGGTTGATTCTCAAGAATACTATAATCAAATTAAAAACGATCTTAAAACAAAGTTTAAAAATAATTGGAGTTCACTTGTAAAAAATAAAAACTATAAATATTCAAAAGTTCAGACAAATTTTCCAAGTAAAAAATGGTTTTCAGACTTTCCCTATAAAGATAGGCGTCACATCACAACAATAATTAGAATGCGTACAGGTCATTGCTTAACCAACGAACATTTATTTAAAATTAAAATAAAAGATAGCCCTCTTTGCGAGTGTGGATGCATTGAGAACATGGATCATATTTTTTCGAATGTCCCATCAATGTTGTTCCGAACCTTGATCTATACAGTGAATTTATAAATATGAATTTTTCAACCCCCATATCAATTAATACAGTTCTCTCTAATTTAAACGAAAACTCAATTAACATAATCATGACTTTTTTAAATATTAATCGAATAAAATTGTAATGCTCAGCTTTTGTATGTCACCTTTTTCCTTTTGATTTGTCTTCATTTCCTTCCCATCCAAACACCTATGTAGTGCATGTTAACTAATTATAACCTCATTAAGTCTGTCATAACTCATATTCGCTCAATAATTACTAAATAGCTCAGAATACACTTTAACTCCTTCACAGCACTTAAGAAAAAAGCTCAGTCAAAGAAGAAAAGTCGGAGGCCCCGATATGGTTTAAGAGCCAGACAACATCGGAGTCACCACGAAATCGTGCTGGCGATTGCCTTGCAGCAAAGCCATAAACCCAATCAAGCAAGCAAGCAAGTGTGCCAGATTGTAACATGTAAATTAATTACTGATTTAGAATATCCGTAAAAGTGCAAGTCCGTTTTAATTTCTTAACACTATTTGATTTTTATTACTGCTATAGATTTTTAGCTAATTAGAGCACTATGTATAAATGATATTTTAATTAATACGGCAATTAAAATTTTAACCTTTTAAATAATTGATATTAAAATTTCTACAATCTGGCAACCACGCAGTTTAACCATAACGATAACGATAACGATAAGCTCTTCGGTATTCATCCGTAATTAAAGGAGTCTGGTATGGTTAATAACGATAACGGATCATGTTTGCGTTACTGCGCAGTCTCAGAATAACGTTAACCACAACGGAATTGCAAAATAAGGGGTTACTTTTTGAACCCTTTTTGGGCACTATGACATTGGTTTGTTATATTTTACTTGCTGTTGTAGCAGTTGGAATTGTATTTTTAAATATTTTTTATGATTTAATGGATGAATGCAATAAAACATGGAAAATGTCATTCCACAACTTTTGTTAAGTATTTAAGTATATAAAGTCGGTTTTGTTGTGTCTGCAGTTTCAGTCTAAATACCCTAGTACTTACGTTTCGTCGCTTTATACCGGGCGATGCATCGCCGGGCGGAACATAGGAAATCCCACGTGATACTTTGATGGGGTCAATTATTGGCTCCCCTGAATTGGCCTTGAGAGTATGTACCATTGAAGTTTTTATTGAAGAGCATGCAAATCCACGTCCATGGTAAAAACTTTAGATTTCTTTCGGTTAACTCAGCGCCTGCTAGTTAGATGCTAATATATTTCTTAAAAAATTGTTACATTATTATCGCCTCATGTTTATGAACAACAATAAAAATACCAGTTAGCGTGACATAACGTTGTCATTTTGAAATTTAGTGCTTTATTATTATCAAAAATCACCTGGGAGGCCTGCCCCAAAATTCGTTAACTTTTTCCTGTTTCTAGCTGCATCAAAATGAGGTGATGTCGGTGATATTTGCACAGACGCTCCCTTTCCCCATGGAAAGTTTTGGTGAGATTTACCTCGACCCCTCCCCTCCTAAATGTCTCACGTAAATTATGGTCGCCCTCAACAAGGTACCTACGTATTTTTTTTTAATTTAACGCTTTGTTTCTCAGAAATGAAGCCAGCGTTGAAATCAGGCACGAGGGGGCTGAAGGGAAAAATTAACGAAGCAAAAAATTCTCCCCGGAGAAATGGGGAACTAAATGTTTGCAGGTCAAAGCCTATTGTATGTGTACTGTATTTTTCTCTTCGCAACTTCAGGATCCCCCTGGGAATAATAAACTACCCTCGAAAAACATTTTGAATTCAGCACTGAATGAACCCATTCTTGACGTATATTCATATGACCTTTTTTCATAAAATAACATATAAGAAATCACCCTTTAAAGAACCAGAAGTGTTAGGAAACACCCTGTATTGTGTAGCAACTCCACTATCAAAAACCACCATCGAATTTCCAAATCCACCACGCGTTGAGCGAAAGAAACTCCAAGAGAAATATAATTGTCTTCCGAGAATTCGTTCACCAGTTCGGTTTCAGTCAGTCTTCGGTCGGAGCGCGCACTTTCATTCCGCTTCCGAACGGCCACGCGATTTCGTAAAACTAGTGTTGATTGGTGATTGTACTGATTGTCACCCTAATTGGCTTATTTACTCACAAATCAAAGGTAACCTTGAAACGATACTTCTAGACGACAGCTTTTTTTTATACTTACAGGAAATTTAATTAATTACATTGATTTTTTTTTCTAAAAATTAAAAAAAAAAAAAACTCTCCGAGAAAAGTTGAATTGATTTTTTTTTATTAGGACCAGGATTGGTTTAGAGCTAAAGGCACTCAGTAACGAAAAGGTATTACTCCAATACTCTTGGTAATTTAAGTACATATTTTAATTCCTCTGGAATTTAAAAAATTGTCATTAAATTAAGGCAAAATAACTTAAAAGTTTAGAGAAATACTTATACTTTAATTTAAAATCGAAAATTGTAACATTACTACTTAGTACTTTTAAAAATATTTGAAAATTTTAAAATACTCAATGTAAGTTTTCGACGGTAGTTAAAACTATTAAATTTACTTTAATACGAAAATGACTTTGAATACTTCGAGTAGTTTAAGTACTTCTTAAGAAAACACAAAAAAAAGCGGCAAAAGAATGGCATGACCAGGGCGCAATGAGAGAGGATAGGGGTCTAGCGCCCCAAATGAGAGATAGTCCCCCAAACTTATTGAAATTTAAAAGATATTAGTGGTTTTCGGAAAATATATTCTATAAACTGAGACTTAAGCCCCCCTCAAATAAAACAAGCTACTAGTTGCACCACTGGACACGGCAGTGACAGAACACAGAACCAATTCGGCAACGTTTCGTTCTTGAGTTTTGAGATATTTATCTTTAAACTTGACCAGAAAACTGATTGTTATATAAAAGTTATACAATAAAACTATAGTCACGTGATTTTGTAAAACTAGTGTTGATTGGTGATTGTACCGATTGTCACCTAATTGGCTTATTTACTCACAAATCAAGGTAACCTTGAAACATTATTTTGTGACAGCTTTTTTATACTTATAGGAAATTTAATTAATTACATTGTTTTATTTTTTCTAAAAATAAAAAAGGCTTCCGGCAAAAGTTGAATTGTTTTTTATTACACCGGATTGGCTTAGAGCTGTGGTACTCAGATCAAAAAGTAAAATACTGTTGGTAATTTAAGATTTGTACCTCGGTATTTCAAAATTATCGTAAATTTTGCAATATTCCCCCTTCTTTTTGCACGCAATTCTTGATTTAAAGCTAAAGTGGCACACAATATTTGATTTTCACCTTTTAAAACCCGTTTTTTACGTATTTTACATTATTTTTGCATTAAATTGCATAGCTATACTTTGAATCATTTTAATCCCAGTGTGCCATGAAGCCCTATGTGTATGTATGGTTGCCGCATTATCAAGAAAAGCCACGCAATTTAATGCAAAAATAATGTAAAAACGTAGAAAAACGGGGTTTAAAGGCGAACATCAAATATTGTGTGACACTTTAACTTTAAATCAAGAATTGTGCAAAAGAAGGGGGAATATAGGGAAAATAGGCTTAGTTCAAATTTAAATGATGATGAATATCTCTCAGGCAAACGTTTCCTGCACTCATATTCGTGATCAACCCAAAAACCCCGTATACCAAATTTCCTAGTAATGAACCGATTCTGAACCAGAACCGAACTGGTTTAAAATTATTTGGAAAGCGCATGTCTAGTTATTTATTAGTTCGGATTTTTATTTACCGCGAACGATTTTCTTTACAGCTGAGGGATGTATTCTAACCTAGCCTTTTGGTTGGGATTTTTCATGGTTAAATTGGATACTACACAAAAAAAAAATTAATTCAAACAAAAGATGTAAATTGTTATACTGTCGAAAGCCACTCAAGGTCTCTCGGCGGAAGACGAGGGATTCCCTGCCTCCTCTCGTTTTTAACATAATTATGTGTATTTAACTAAAGATAAAATTTAAACAACAAGAAATGGTAAAATCTTCATTTATATTGTCTATATTTTTAATTAAATCTTTATTTATTTTTTGCATACATACATTCACTTACGGAATACAATTAAAAATCCTTTGTTTATATACGCTCAGAATCACAAAAATATAAAAAAATATTCAACAGGTATATTAGCGCATAAAAAGTGGCAGAAACAAATAAACTGTAATACAACGGTTTATTTCTGTACCACAAAAAACAAAATACAGCTGACCATGTCGACAATGCGCATGGAGATTCGAACTGAACTTTTGGATTCGCAACAAAATCCCAGGACTGCTAATCAGGTTACGAACCGGTGACGAACTGATTCCATTGTAACCGCGACCACAGACCTGTTACTAAAAATTCAGGATTTTACTAACCGCAAACGCTTTCGCTTTTTCACTGCGCATTCGAATAGTCCCAGAACCGGTTCAGAATCAAGCCCGCGAACAAAAAGCTAATATTAGTATCTTTTTGACGGCATATTTAAAAGTCTATAGCCACTTCCCCCGACCGATGAAAGGTTTGCATTTATTTAACGTTTCTTTGTTCTTATCATTTTAAGCTTTGGAACAATAGGTCTCTATGACGCTCAAGCCAAGCCCACGATGCTAGTAGAGCTCCCCTCGCATGTTTAGTGCCTGGGTCAGCAATGGAAATCAGCGTTGAATTCAGGGGGTAACCGGGAGAGAGAGGGATATTCAATCAATCAATCAATCAATCAATCATTGGTTTTAAGGCCTGAAAGACCTTTTTTTCTTAAGAATTTTTTTGTACCTCAGTTTCCCCAAGAATGTTTTACAACATTAAGGGGTTGGACTAGGTTTGAATACTTTTTTTGCTCTTTAAGTTTTTTCAGAATAATATTTTTTACTTGAGGATTCCCCGAGGAATATGAAACTTCCCCCGAAAAAAAAATGGCTAAATTCAACACTAAATACAAAATGGTCTTCATAGTAATAACTTTTTTAAATCCTATTTAGGGGGTTCTTTTTGAGGAGTCTACCACGACTATTTAAGCCGCTATATGTGGAAGCGGCGTTTTAACCCAGCCTGTCGAATTTTGATATGTTTTGGGTGTCGGACTGGGCAGAAAGCGTCACTTTTTGTCGGACAGGGTAGGTCAAAAGATAAAAAACTGTTTAGAGTAAAGTACCCATATTTCTAAAAATACAAAAATGTTAAATAGAAAAGGTATTTCAAAATAAAAAGTTATCGCCTAAATACCTAATCATGGCCTCCTAGTTAAGGTGTTTAATATTAGTTATTTTTTTATTTTAATTTATCTGCTGTTCTACACTTTCACCAAAATTTGAAGCAAAAAATTTTACAGGGTGAATTAGGAATCTTTATACGCATTTTATTATTCATGGTATATTTGCCTTAATAAAAAGCGTATAAAAACACGTGTCTTCGTTTTTATACCTTTATTAACAATGGAACGTAACTATGGTTACAACAACGACAAAATCTACTCTTGTCAATGTCTCGAAGTTTACAACACAAAAGTCGAATTTATACTGACTGATCCGAGGCTTCCCGTCGCCCTTTTATAGTATGGTGGAAGAGTAAAGAATGATCTAGAATATTCGAGAAATATCGTGAAAATTCCATAGTACATGATGGCATAAAAGTTATTAATGGATAATTCGGGCGTTTTCGGAAACCTTCGAAAGTGATGAAAGAACTTGGAAAAATTAAGGTAAATTATTTAAATAAATTAACAAACTAAATTAAAAGGTCCTAACTTTATACAATTCTATAAACTAACACTTATTTTTAATGTCCGTAACATTGCCCCCTCCCAAGTTTTGATCGTCTCGATCAAGTATCTTCACGGTCTTAATAGCGGCTTAGCATTTTTAGATGTACTTCTTTCATTATGCCGTGTCACCACTTTACATGACTTCTGTAGTTTCGGTGAACCCCTTGATTCTTCTCGTATTGTATAACGAAACGTCTTCACCTTCTTCTGAGTCTTTAAACCTTGCTTGAATAATGCTCTCTGAACTTGGCGGTAATGTGACATCTTCTGCAAGTACCACTTCTCGAATTGTTGTTTCATTACTTTTTGGAAATTTCATCACAATTTTCTCATTGTTAGTTCTCAGTACCCGTTGTGGAAGGTCTAGTACAAACTTCTGATTTTCATAATGTCAAGGCCGAGAATAATCTTCGTCCATTATATCGGCAACAAACACAACGTGTGTAAATGTTGTTGTTCCTAGAGTAATTCTAGCTTCGTAGTATGCCTTGAACTGGTATGACTTCACCATTGGCAGTTTCCAAAATATAATTCTTCTCAGGTCGGAATATTTTGCAGTGGGATATGATGTTTGGCCTCACGATGGTATGTGTAGATCCAGTATCTAGTACCATCTCACATTCTCGACCGCATACATTTCCAGATACTACCAAGCTGGGGCCATTGTTCTGTAACCGGGATACCCCTAATTGTTGTTGTTGATGGTTCTTGGTAACACTTAGCCAGGTCTCGCCCCTTGAACTGGGAGTCTTCTGCACTACTGGAGGAGGCCTGAAAACTGGAGCAATTTCTCTGTATATGCCCCTCTTTACCACACTTCCAACAACGAATGATATTTCTTCTTCTAAATGTAATTCTGTTTGTCTTTTCAGTTTGTTGATTACGTATGATTTCTTGCAACTCCTGTATCACTCTGGTCAAATTATTATTTGGATTGCCATCTTTTGGTGAATAATTTGTTCTTCCAAGTCTTGCCTGAGTTCTGGATGTCCGCTTTGCTGTTTCAAACATGAAGTGCGTAAGCAAGAGCTTCAGAAATTTTCTTAAGCTTGGCCATTCTTAATGCTTGACTCATATCTGGATCACGTAGACCTTCAATAAAACTGCCAACAGCTAGTTCTTGTTTTATTTTTTCCGGGTAGGCTGGATATGACAGGTTAATTAGATGCTACTAATATCTGCTTCATACTCCTGGAGACTTTCGTTGTATTTCTGTCTTCGTCCATGGAGCTGCGCCTTATAGACTTCTTGTAGATGGGTTTCGCCGTACCTCATCTCCAGAAACATGATAATCGATTCATAATCGGATAACTTTTCTTCGGGAATGTTTCTTAACACCTCCATGGCTTTTCCTCGAAGAGCAAGTACAAGAGCTCGTGCTCTTTCTGTTGGGCTCCAGTTGTTGCCGTTTGCAGCTGCTTCAAATTGTCTAAGGTACGTAACCCACGGTACCTTTCCGTCAAAAGTTGGTGGTTTCATATAAGTTGCTGGAGTACCACATCCTGAGACTACACCTGTACTGGCAATATTTTTAATTTGCTGCTGTAATTGTTGAACTTCCTGTTGCATTTGCTCTTTGAACTTGTTGAACTTGATCTTGGACTTGTTGCACTTTGACTTTGAACCAATTGTACAGTCTGCCTGTATTTGTTCTTCCAATTCTTCTTTAACATCTTCTTGGCTAGAGTGTTAACTCAAGCAACATCATTTCATCTTGGCTGTGATAAAATTCTTCTTTAGATTTTTCTCTGATCTTCACCATCATCTCTTTAATTCTTGTTTAATTTCTTCTTGACTAGTTCGAATTTCAAGCTTTATTTCTTCTAGACTGGACTTCATTTCTTCTAAACTGGTCTTCATTTCGTTTTTAAGATCTTTCTTGTTTTTTTATCATTAGCTTAATTAGTGCACATATTTCTCCATCGCTTCAGTTTGCTTTCTGGTCTCTACTGCATTCAATCTTCGTAACCACTTCGGCTTCCTCGGTAATCTCGATCCACTTCACTTTCTTCGGGTTACTTCGTTCCGCTTCTGACACCAAATGTTCCAAAAACACCTCGTATAAAAACACGTGTCTTCCGTTTTTATACCTTTATTAACAATGGAACGTAACTATGGTTACAACAACGACAAAATCTACTCTTGTCAATGTCTCGAAGTTTACAACACAAAAGTCGAATTTATACTGACTGATCCGAGGTTTCCCGTCGCCCTTTATAGTATGGTGGGAAGAGTAAAGAATGATCTCGAATATTCGAGAAATATCGTAAAATTCCATAATACATGATGGCATAAAAGTTATTAATGGATAATTCGGGCGTTTTCGGAATCCCTTCGAAAGTGATGAAAGCAGACTCTTTTTGGAAAAAATTAAGGTAAATTATTTAAATAAAATTAACAAACTAAATTAAAAAAGGTCCAGAAAACTTTTCACAATTTCTATAAACTCAGCACTTATTTTTGATGCAGCCACCGGCTTTTTCGTATTGGTATAGGGTTGCCTAAAAAAATGTGGTCAAAGCGATATTTATAAAAAAAAAAAAATTCTAAATTTTGACACACCCTGTATAATGGCAATTTATATTTTTTTACTTTACATGTAAGTACTTTGATAAGTTCTTTAATTTTATAAATAAAGAGATTGGAAATTGTTTAAATTCAAAATTTAGAAAAAATTGTTTCAGTTTGTTGGTATATTCTGTATTATTTAAACCATATTTTATTAACTAGCCTTAGAATGTAAAAAGGGTTGCCGTTCTACAAGGCACTCTGTATAACTTTATACTAGACAGAGACATTTTGCACCTTATTTTGCAATTCCGTTGTAGTTAACGTTATTCCGAGACTGCGCAGTAACGCAAACATGATCCCGTTATCGTTATTAACCATACCGGACTCCTTTAATTACGGATGAATACCGAAGAGCTTATCGTTATCGTTATCGTTATTGTTAAACTGCGTGGTTGCCGGATTGTAGAAATTTTAATATCAATTATTTAAAGGTTAAAATTTTAATGCCGTATTAATTAAAATATCATTTATACATAGGCTCTAATTAGCGAAAAATCTATAGCAGTAATAAAAATCAAATAGTGTTAAGAAATTAAAACGGACTTGCACTTTTACGGATATTCTAAATCAGTAATTAATTTAGATGTTACAATCTGGCACACTTGCTTTTTATTCTACTACCAAACCTAACCTTACTTTTTGTGTTTTGCTTATACTGTATTGTTTGCATCTACTTTAAAAAACGAAATCAACAGAAGTGTTTGCATATATTTAAATATCAATTTATATCTTATGAAGAATAAAAGTAAATACTGATTTTTCGTTAACTTTAAAATCGGTGAACCACAGGCAAAAATAAGGTTATGTGTCGAAAGCGCAGACGCAAAGATAAATTTCTCTAAAAGAGGCTGCAAAATCTCTGTCTAAAACTGCTGCCGTAATCGTTATGTTTAATAACAGATAACCATAAGGAGGCCAAAAAACGTCTGTTATTTTAAGAGGTGCAAAATATCTCTATTTTATTTACCTTGACTTTTTTATTTTAACATGAAATCCAGATTTCCTTTTTTGATATTGCATTTTCTTTCTTTTTGAAAATATCCAAAAATATTTCGGTATAAACTTAAACACATACAGAAAGGCGTTTATAGTGGCAGAATGATTGACTATATAAAAAAGTTAAACTTTATAAGAATGCCGTCATCAACAACCAACAACCACAAATTTTCAAAGATTAAGCATTTTGCTTTGTCATTTTTGTCATCAACGATTGAAAGAGTCATTGTTTATATAAATGCCATTAAACTTTCAAAGTCTGCTAATGCAGGCTAATCGTTTCAATGTTTCTTTTTGGTCTTGAAGACCTGTTTTCTGACTTAATTAATTTTTATTAAGTTTTTACAAGTTATCTATTAAAATTCCGCAAATACATGAATGTTTCCTCACTAAGGTAAGAAACCTAAAGGGTGATTTCTTATGTCTTTTTACGAAAAAAAAGTTTTCATAAACATATGTCGGATGGTTATCGTTATTAAAACATAACGATTACGGCAGCAGTTTTGTGACAGAGATTTTGCAGCCCCTTGAAATATATCCAGGCCCGCGCTTTCGACACATAACCTTATTTTTGCCTGTGGTTCACCGATTTTAAAGTTAACGAAAATCAGTATTTACTTTTATTCTTCATAAGATATAAATTCATATTTAAATATATGCAAACTACTTTGTTGATTTCGTTTTTAAAGTAGATGCAAACAATACAGTATAAGCAAAACACCACAATAAGGTTTGGTAGTAGAATGAAAAGCAAGTGCGAGCCAGATTGTAACATCTAAATTAATTACTTGATTTAGAATATCTGTAAAAGTGCAAGTCCGTTTCAATTTCTTAACACTATTTGATTTTTATTACTGCTATAGAATTTTCGCTAATTAGAGCCTAGGTATAAATTATATTTTAATTAATACGGCATTAAAATTTTAACCTTTTAAATAATTGATATTAAAATTCTACAATCCGCAACCACGCAGCTTAACAATAACGATAACGATAACGATCGGCTCTTCTATCCGTAATTAAAGGAGTCCGGTATGGTTAATAACGATAACGGATCATGCTTGCGTTACTGCGCAATGTTGTCTATGGCCAAGTCTATTAAAAGTAAAACAATTGGTCGAGTGCCAAAATAATTTCGAGCTCTTAAATCCTTACAAGAATGAAGGAACAATAACCATAAGAACAGCGACAAAAATATACAAATCAATATGTAGACCAATCTTGGAATATGGACACACACTATTTTTAAATCTTAGAGGGCCAGCAGTCAAAAACATATCAGTTGCAGAAACTTCCTCTATACGAACCATAACCAAAAATGAGACACCCACAGAATAATTTACACAATCTAAGTAATGAGCTTCTGTATCGAAAACACACATACAACCAATACATGACAGAATACAATTACTTAACACAAAATTTGCAAGAAAACACACAATATCGAAAAAATGGAACCTCTTTGCAGAACTAGGGAAAACAGGCCTACAAGATATAGATTCCCTATAGAAACTATATTTGAAAAAATTGTCAATCTGCTAATGTTAATTAGTTCCTTATATTTTGATATTTTTAATTACTGTTAAATAATTTTAGTCTAAGCATTACCTTAACATAGAATATTTTTTGTGTCAAACAGGATTATATATTTTGCATATATGTTATAAGTTTAGCAAATAATTATTGTAATTTAAACAAAAATTGTACAAAATTTACCATGGCTGAACGACTTCGGTCGAGGGCCATTTGGGAAACCAATAAAAAACGTTTAAATAAATAAATATAATATAATGTGAAGCTTTAATATTTTTCTTAAAAACAAAGCTAGATACGAAAAAATTAAATCTCTTCCATCTAACTATAGACCAATTTCAACTCTCTCAGTTCTTTGTAAAGTAATGGAAAAATCATTAATTCACAAATTTTTAAGTATTTAGAAAACACAAAATTTGCATGACAGGCAGTATGGATTTCGCCACAAAAGATCTACAGCAGATCTTCTTTCCTTCGTATCACACTGCTGGAATAAGTCTCTTGAGTTTCTAGGTGAGTCCCAGATCGTTGCTCTTGATATATCCAAAGCTTTTGACCAGGTCTGGCATGCCGCACTTCTTAATAAACTTCCTCCTATGGTCTTTCAACTAAACTCTGTACTTGGCTCTCTAGTTATCTATCTGATCGTCGTATATCAGTTATTGTGGACGGCCATTCTTCAAGCTTTCACCAAGTAAATGCTGGAGTCCCTCAGGGCTCAGTTCTGGCACCAACATTGTTTCTTCTTCACATCAACGACCTTCTCTCGTCCACAACTAATTCCATTCATAGTTTCGCCGACGATAGTACCCTTCACTCCAGTTTTCAGGTTCCTAAACCCATTACTAAACCTGACTTCGAAAACAAACGCAGAGCGATGCAGATATCTCTTTCGCAGGATCTTAATTTAATATTGGATTGGAGCGCTAAAAATCTCGTCCATTTTAATGCATCCAAAACACAATCATGTTCCTTGTCGCGAAAAGAGTCATCAAATACTCATCCTCTACTTATGAGCGGCCAAGTTTTACAGAGCAAAGACACCTTCAATCTTGTGGGCGTCACATTTGAAAGTAACCTTAACTGGCATAAACACATTGTATCTATAGCCACGGCAGCTTCAAAAAGCTTGGATTTCTCTTTCGAGCCAAAAGTATTTTTCCGCTTCTAATTTATACACTTTATATATGTGTCCCCAAATCCGACCTCCTTGGAATATTGTTCCTCATATCTGGGGCATGGCGTCCCCCACAACCCTAAGCATTCTTGATTCTATTCAAAGAAGAGCTATTCGTCTCATTAATGATCCTTCACTTACAGAAAGGCTTCCTCTCTTGCCCATCGTCGGGCTGTGGGGGATTTATCGCTTTTTTATAGGTACTTCCATGGCTTCTGCTCTGAAGAATTGTCCAGTATAGTTCCTCCACTCACGGTTCCCAACAGAGAAACTCGTGGTTCCGCGCGTATGCATCCCTATACGGTCCAACTGGACAGGCCCCGAACTTCCCACTTTGTTCGTTCTTTATCCCTAGAGTTTCTAGATTGTGGAACCTGCTGCCCGCGGAGGTCTTTCCTTCCCCCAAATCTTCAAGTATTTAAGTCCCGTGTCAACAAACTCCTCTTACCTCGCTTAAGACACCCACGGTACGTTAGTATTTAGGCTTTTAGCCTTCGTGGTTTGGAGCAACTAAATGTAAATAAATTATCCGAGAGAGAGATAGCTGCTGGGCCTTCCTTGTCTGTCTTCAAGGCAGGTAAACGCAGATGGCGCGTGAGTCGACTTTATCGTTTGCCCGCCAAATTCAAATTATATAGCTGTGCTATTTTTGCCCTTAATGTTAGGTACTTGTTTTTGTTTCCTATTAATATAAAATATTGGGGTTTAGTTCAATAATTACACACACCTTATTAAAAATGTCATTTATTTGGTTTTTATAAAGATTTTTCTTACAGATAACCATGTCAATATTACCTTAAATTATCTGTTGAAAAGCACAAATTTAATATATACACTGTGATCACTAATAAAAGTCAATATTCAAAGTCCAATTAAGTGTAAAAAACCACGAAACACAATAAATCACAGAAAATGTAAACAAACTGTCCAAACAAATCGGCCATTGAAAAATATCAAACACAAATATCGATTAACATTTCGGCGTGACTGCCTGCGGCAACGTTTGTCAAGTTAAAAATATTCGATTCATGGTATATTTTCTTTCTCTTAATTAGATGTGAGCCAAAAGGACATTAAAGTTTACATGCAGAAATTGTAAACAACTTGGCAACCAGGGCAAAGCGATGATTGCTCCATCTACGATAGCCTGCCATGATGAAAGACAAAGACATATTTATTGGAACTTGCGTTAAACCAGAAGAGATAAATACAATGGACAAATTGTTAGGACCAGTTACACGTGGGAAGGAGGTTTTGTGTAATTTTATAAAAAGAATGAATGGTGAAAGCAATAAAAACAGGTTAGAGGATTTTTTTTTGCTCTTCAAAGATTTATTTGAACATCCTTTAAAAAGTTTTGTTTTGCCACCTCACACACTTCTTCTCGACCCATGCCCCCCACCCTTAGAAAGTCGATATGACCGCCCCTGGTTAAGGGGGTGTAAATTTATAACTAGACACCCGGTATATTACAAATTAAATCAAAGCTTTAAAAAAGGTCTTGTTTAAATATGATTATTTCAGAATTAATACTTATTTCCATCATTTATAATAATTAAATTAAAAATATTACAAAGTCAAAATATTTACCGTAATCAGTTACAGAGATACGAGCAATGCAAATGGCAACAATAGCTGATTTGATTGTGAAGTAACATCCTTACCTTTTCTACATTTTATCTTTATCAGTAAAACGGACGAAGCTGCATCGCTCTTGACTAATACTTTCAAAATTAATGACGACTGCATCGTTAATTTTTTTTTCTTTGATCATATCCGGTACATTGCACATTACAGAAAAATATTTAGTAATTAAGTATTTAAATGATACACAGTGACCCAGATTTATTACTTGAAACAAATTTTCTTTAAAATTACATATTTAGTGAGAATATTAGGAACCCGGTAATTTTCTATAAACCGTGTAACCCGATTTTAACGAAATTTGTATACGGGTTTTGGGGCGCTGATCACGAATCTGAAAGAATCTTTTGGCGGAAACGTTTTGTTCTCGAGATATTCATCATCAAAGTTCAAATTTGAACTAAGCTTATTTTCACCATATTCCCTTCTTCTTGCACACAATTCTTGACGAAACTTCAAAGGATTTCGCCGACTTCTCCCATTGGCCTTGAGCCATGTTGTCGGACGCGCCGTTGTTGCCGGCATTACTTGCTTACGTTGGTTTTTAAAGAATTTGTGTTGCTTGCCATTTCTTTGTCAGTTTAATATTTTTACGTTAGTTGGGATTTAAAACGTCTTTATTTGCTCTGATTTATATGATGATATGAAAATATTGTGTAAGATATTAAATAAAGCCATATTGATACTGCAAGGTATACAGGATGTTTCTAAATTTACTACAGATATTTTAAGGTAGTATTATTTAGATTAAAATAACTTTCTTTTAATAAACATTTGTTTTTTAAAATGCGTCCTTCTGAACCACAGTTATCGTAAGTTGCAAAAAAACAATTATGTTGAACTGTGGCGACATTTTCGCATCATATCTAATAAAAATTTGCACAGTTTTGTTACATTACCAGTGAATATGCATTGTTCTAAAAAAGGTAAAATGGGTATAATAAGGATTAGAGAAAATAAACACTGATAATGACAAACATGTTTTGTGTTCGCTAATTTTTTATGATATACCAGCAAGTCGGCCACAGCAAAATCCAAATATTTGATCTTTTTATATTTCAAACAAAACAAACGGTTTTCAAAAAAGTACTAAAAAAGTGGTACCCTTGCATTGAATATTTTTCATTTATTTACTATCCTGTCAAGAAAATTTGATTGACAAAAAGATTAGTTTTTATATGAAAAAGATAGGCAATAAGACAATAAAAATAGGATTGTAAATTGTAAGGTTTAGTAACCATAGAATCAAAAATAATGTGAATTTGTGCAGTAGGTACAGCTCTTTTAGAGACCTGCTGAAAAATTTGTTAAAAATATATATAGATTAACAAAAGATAGTTACGCCCATGCCCCCAAGCTTTTTTTATTCTGAGAAAAACGCTATTTACATAGAAGTTAAATTTGGGAGTTAAACACTAAATTTATCCCCTAGATTTAAAGGCATAATTTTGTAAAAACAGTGCTTCTACTTAAGTTCACATTATATGGAAACCTTTTTATTTTTTATTTTACGAAAATAAGTTATTCTTAATAAAAGATCTGTATAGTCTAAAACCTGAAAGGCAATCATTAAATAATAATTTGTATTAGCATTATATGAGGTATCTCAAAATATAAGGGTAAAAAATAACTACTTAGATATTAGCTTTGCATTCCCTTACGTGCACCAGTTTTAACAACGCCTGTCATTGTCCTTACTCCCCATAATTACACAAAACTAATTTCAAATTTCTACTTGCACAAAGAAATTCCTACGTTGCCACTATGACCACACCAAGCACAAGGTAAAAATATGATTGTCCTCGACAGTCTTTTAAACTCGATCAGCCCTCGAGAGTCGGAGTATCTACTCGCGCTACCTCTTCTTTGTTAGACGACCCAAGGTAAACAAGATAGATATATGTAACGAACGTCGCATAGTAATAGGATTGCCGGCCACGTGCTTTGTCCCTTTAACACACGGAAGCTTTGTTCGCAGGTCTAAGTAATGGGCAGACTATCGATTCTGAACCAGAACCGAACTGGTTTCAGGATTGTTTTAAAGCGCATGTCTAGTTCTTTGTCAGATTCGGAATTTTTGTTTGACGCGAACGATTTTCTATACAGCTGAGGGATGTATTCTAACCTAGCCTTTTGGTTAGGATTTTCATGGTTAAATTGGATACTTCACACAAAAAAATTAAATTCAACTCAGGAGGTAAATTGTTATACTGTCAGAAAGCCACTCGAGAGTCTCTCGGCGGAAGACGAGGATTCCCTGCCTCTCCCTCTCGTTTTTAACATGAGTATGTGTATTTAACCTAAAGATAAAATTCAAACAACAAGAAATGGTAAAATCTTGTAATATTGTCTATATTTTTTAATTAAATCTTTATTTATTTTATTGCATACATACATTCATACGGAATACAATTAACAATCCTTTGTTTATATACACTCAGAATCACAAAAATACAAAAAAATATTCAACAGGTATATTGTATATATACGACGGTTTATTTCTGTACCACAAAAACGGAAAACAGCTGACCATGTCGACAATACGCTGAAATTCCCGAAC
>JACEGR010002950.1:0-115604 GCA_014170235.1 Listronotus bonariensis
TATCAGAATGTCTATTTCAAAAATTTAAAGTTTTCCAAATATTAACAATTTTATATTCTAACAATGCTTTTAAGTACGGCTTAGTTTGACTTTTTAGTTGGCCTTAACCATGAAATTTGTTTGCCATAGCCAACTACACTGTACCTACGGGTACTTTAAAGCCTTGTTGGAATAGATACATATTAAATTGATAATATTTTAAGAAATATAAATTTTGGAATAGACATCCATTTTACACAAACCTCCCCTTACTTTTCATGCTTAATAGATAAAGGTGAAAAAGGATGGGGGTCTCCATTTGAAAAAAAAACTTTTTAGGTTTTTGTCATTATAATTTCTAACGATTAGTTTTGATCAATCTGTATTTATTAATTGTAAAAATATTTAAACAGTCTATTAAAAATATCTTTCTTTACAAGGAACATAAACCCCAACTTATATGAAAAGCTTTAGTTTTGAGAAAATTGATAGTTATGTAATGGATTGCAAGCGTCATTTTTTACATAAAATTTAAAATAAATTAAAACCGGTTATGTATAAATTTCTATACATAAATTTTGTTTAGAATTTTACGCAGAATATAAAAAATAAATAATATATGTAGCGTGTTCCATTTAAATAATAAAGTTGACATTAACTTCGGGTATAGCCGGCAGTGGTAAAATTGTCAGGAGATTTTAGTTGTAT
The DNA here is from genome assembly GCA_014170235.1 of Listronotus bonariensis. Taxonomy (NCBI): domain Eukaryota; kingdom Metazoa; phylum Arthropoda; class Insecta; order Coleoptera; family Curculionidae; genus Listronotus; species Listronotus bonariensis. The sequence goes on from JACEGR010002950.1 coordinate 688, forward strand.
GTTTTCCACTGATTTTATAATGTTACTAAATTTTAAAAATATTTTAAATTCTTCTTTTCTAAAAATCGATCGCAGCAGTTGTATATTTACTTCATTATAATTAACTTTTAAGCAAAACAAAAAATTAGGAATATTTTTGGGGTGTTATATAGTTAAATATCCGTTATTATTTATGTCTTATGATAGGTTTACATCTGACATTTATTGCAGGATATTTATGTCGGACAGAAATTCTGGGTAATGTAAAAATAAAAATCCATCGGACATAAATTTTTGACCACAACTACTTGAGGATGGCTAAATGCATTACGTGTGAAAGCCAAAAACCGAAAACAGAATAGAATAGAATAAATTTTTGGCCATTTACATTAGCAAGAATTTCTGTCTGACATAAATTATCATGCAATAAATATTAGATGTTAACATTAGGATCCCAATATCCCACTTATTTTTTTCTTGGCGGATTAGTTTTAATCAAAATATACAGGGTAATTCTGAACCTATACGCATAAACTTGGGAAATTATTGCCAAGGACAAACAATCACTAATAAGTAAAAAAATTGTTAAATATTTTTCTTTATGAGGGTAATTAATTGTTTCAAATTTAAAAAAAAAAAAACTTGAATTATAATAATAAATAACGACTAGTAAGGGAAAAAAAGGATAGATACCTATTTTGGTGTCATAAATAATTTGGTATAATAATTTTAAGTCATAATTTTAGCTTCAATTACGACCAATAGAAGAGTACTAACTCGCATATTTAACTTTTTTTTCATTATTACTGATTATTTGTCTTTAGCAATAATTTTTCAAGTTTATGCGTATAGGTTAGGAATCATCTTTTTTATTATTTTTTAGGACTTTTTAATATTTTACCTAAATATATATATATATGTATATATATACATATATATATATATATATATATATATATATATATATATATATATATATATATATATATATATATATATATATATATATATATTTAATTTAATAAAACGTACTTGATTCAACATTGTCACTGCCATCCAATGGAGGTGGTTCAGTAGGCCTCAATCCTTCCAAACTTTTTCTAAAGTTATCAGGATCGTGCAGGTAGCTTGATAAGGCTAACGAAAAGTTTCTTGCTAGTTGTCTTAGTTCAGGTAGTGAGGTAGTACTTAGAAGATCATCGTCACTGCCAGTTGATTCACCTAAAAAAATTATAGTAGTTATGTATACATAATTTACTACTATCTAAATCACGAAAGAAGACAATTACGTCATATCATGAATTCTACTGAACTAATCAATGGACGTGTGTCGCTAATAAGGTCACAATATTATAACAGCACACATGACAGTTGTCCAAAGTTAGGTTAGAACACTAATTATTAAAGACAGAAAGATAACCTTTTTTTTTTGTTAGTTTAAATACTGTAAAATTAGTAAGTTCTTTCCAAAATTATACAGAATTGAGGAAGTTGTGAGAAATTATAAACAGTTATTAGCTCCACAATAAGAGACAAATAATTTTAGAAGGTAATTTAATCACTATTAAAATCTCGAAAGAGATGTTCCGATCACAAAAAAAACACAATAATCGACCTAAGCCAGGCGCAAATTTGGTCAGTTATTTCTTCCCAGTCAATAACTTATATGCTCCAGTAGAGTTGTACATGTATCGTAGTGAGCGTCAGCTTACGCACGTAAAAAAAATATATTTATTTTTAGTAATATCTTCCCGATTAAAAATTTGTCAAATTATAGATGGCTTTGTATTGAGTTTATAAAAATAATAAAAAAATTATACAGGGTGATTTCAAAAGGAGATAATTAGGAAAATGTAAAAACGGAAAAACTTATATTTTGTCGTTATTAATCAATATATATAAGTTTATGCGTACCAGACAAAAAATTACTGTATATTTTAAAATTAAAACATTTTTATTAAAAATAAATTAGGAAATCCAATAGGCAGTTAATTAATATGGACCATTTAGTGTTTTTATATATCTTTACCTGTTTCTGGGTTTTTATTAATTCCAGGAACGCTGTTGATTTCTTCACTACTCTCTTTACTTTTATCTTTACTTTCTACAGTTTTGTCACTAATACCTCCATTGTCTTCATCTTGACTTTGCGTCTGAAAAGCTGGTGTAGCAGTCGATCCAATGTTAAACAAATTATTATACCTATAAATTATGTCATAAAATAAATGAGAGTAATAAAAATATTTTTTTTATTATGCAAATGGTTAGTTCTGGTGTATTATGCGCAAATGAACAAAATTGCGCGTGGAATATCTACGCGCTCCTATTAAGCGGTACCTGAATAGCCTACTATACAGATCGACTAATGGAAACCATAGATCTAGGTTTTAGGAAGAGTGTGAGAATAAAAACATTTTATTGTATATCGAAGTAGGATAGAGAATTGCCGAAAAAGGTCTAGCCACACATAACCGCAATGAGCCCTCAGCCGTGCTTCTCTCTCTCTCGCTTGTGAAATGAAATGTAGGAGGAGGCGAGGCAATTTAATATTAAACTTACAATTTTCCGATAACGTAATAAAAAATTCAGAAATTGTTTTTTTTTTCTAGATTAGGTCTAAGGACACCGCTGTTTAAGTTTACTTAACAAAATAAAGGAATATTGGAAAAGTATCGAAACTTGGGTAGTAGATTTTGATGTATTAAGCAGTACGAAATAAATATTATGTTATTGATAATTTGGGCATTTAATTATTGTAGTTAATAAAGTTTTAATACGATTAATTATATTACTAATATACTATAAACCTGTACCCAAGCAGCAAGCTGACGTAATTTTTGGTCATTTTTGGTCATCAGACCAAAATTATGACGTCATTTTAACGTCATTTTAATGACGTGTTTTTGACGTCGTTGAAGTGGCGTCTTTTCGACGTCATTTTTTGCCATACTAGCTCATAAAAATCTAATGACGTCATGTTTAGAAAACCCGCCCGAAAAATTTTGTGACATTATATGATTCGTGTCAAAATTCAACCGAAACATCATATGCCAGAAAAATAAAACTAATAGTTTTACAAAATTTAAATTGAAAAAAACTCTACCGATAGATGGCGTAATGAACAATAAACTACTACGTTTATTCAACATATTCGCTTTTTATTGCCTACACCGACCCGTTATAATAATCTTGTCTATGCCGATAAGACCAAAATAGTTCGAGTCCGGTCTGCGGTTAGTGATCTCAACTAGCTTTGAAAGAAATATCTTCGGCTAGTGTAAAAATCTCCATCTTCAGGTTGGACAGTGTCCCGAGAGATGCGCCCTTGCAGTGCAAGGAAATTGCAAGCAGTAAGGAGTATTTTCCTATTTCATTTTTCAAATAAAATGTTGTATTATTTTAGCTTTAAAAAAAAAATATATGCGTCAATTTTTTGTCATCTTAAAGACGTCATTAACGGGACGTCTTTTGTCTGTGACTTAGGGTGGTCAATTTAACGTCATTTTGTCGTTATCTTATGACGTCTTTGCTGACTAAATGTAACTAAAAATGACTAAAAGGGACGGCAATAAGACATCAGCTTGCTGCTTGGGTAATTCTACGCTTTAAATGAAAGTTGATCGTATAATAAATGGTGACAAAAGAAGGGTACCATAGTTTTACCTTAACTTAAACTTTGCATAAAAAGAAACAGAGGTAAGTAAAAAAATCTATTTTGGTTAAACAAGTTGCCCCACTTATATTATTAACACATAATGCAATTACTCAGCCTAATAAAATATATTTAATATTTTGAAGACATAAAAAGTTTTAAAATTTCCCGAATCAATCTGCTTCACTTTCCCCTACCATTATAAACCCGAGCTCGGTGCAGTTATGTGTGGCAAGACCAGACCCTAATCGGAAAAAATTGGCCATATTGACCTTGAAAGTCACGGCATCATGTACGAAGTGTGTTCTTTGATTGAGCTACTCGCCACATGCAGTTTACCTATTCTATTTTCTAATGATAGAGGAATCCCAGACACGTGCATGTCAAACTAATGCCGCTTTGACTCACAAAATTAATTAAATTGAAAGTAATACAATAAAGCAATGTTATTCCTAATTTTCAAATTTATACCAAGATAAAGTTTAGCCAATCTGTACATCTTACCCATGAACTGTCATAGCCGTTAGCAAACTGGTAATTTTTCTTTTGTTTCTGGATTCAATGCTTCTTTATTAGGATCCTTATTCTGCAATTCATTTGCGAAATATTGCGCTAAGGAATGCAGTGTTTGAGGTCCTACGGATGGAGGAATCACCAAACCTAAAAAGCGACACTTCTGAAAAGATGTTTGTCTAACAGTGTAGTTGGGTCACTCTGACCCTGGTAAAAAGAAACAGAAAATATATATATATATATATATATATATATATATATATATATATATATATATATATATATATATATATATATATATATATAATAATAATATATATATATATATATATATATATATATAAATTCAAGCTGGTTTAGCCACTTTTATATTAATTTCCAAAACAAATTCTTAACAAAATATAATTGTTATTAATTCTTCAATTTCCGACTTTTTATTTGTTCTTCAAGTGATTTAAAGTGACGTGTTTTATAAGTTTACTCTTGGTCCTTATGCAACAATACACGGAAAAAAAACTTCGTAAATATTCATGCAATTGTAACCTACACAGTCACAATGTGTAGCACTATAGGCCCCAGGTACACGTTGTAGTAAAACTCCCCTATTTTTGTACAAAATATTGTGCAGTAGTATTTGAAACTTTTGTAGCAGAACTTCATGTGACTGTTTTAAATACTACTATAATGTAGTCAAGATTAATATTTGGTTACTGTTGTTAGCTACTATAATTCACATACAAAACTTTAAGACTCGTTGATTTTTATAACATAAATTTTTTTACAATTTTTATAAATTGTTTAATATTTAACAACATTGAAAAAAAATATTTAATTTCTAGACAAAATACAAAATTTGCGGAAAAACATATAAATAAAAACAAAATTGCCGTCGAAAATACTATTTGGACATGTGTAGGCGACAAGAGGCAATGACGTGCAAGATTAAAGCTGGCAACGGACGATGAGCAATGATATAATTAATATACATTATATCTTAAGCTGGCAACGGACGACGAGCGATAATATTATATATATTATAGCTTTAAAATAGGCTATAATATAATGCTATACTTAAGGTGCAGGAAGTGGATTTATAATAAAATTGGTATTTTTTTAAATATATTTGGTTTCAGAAAAAGCCCCATGCACCGTATGTCCGTCGGACAACCACGATATTTTTTAAAAATCAAAATATAAATGACATAGTATTTATACTGTCAGTAATTCATTGTTCTTGGTAAATGATTACGAACATTTGTCTTTTTTTTCTATCATACTTGCGACCTTAGTCGATCAAAGTTTCACAAAATAAGGGTGCTTGTCTTTAATACATATGTTTCCGTCGGACAACCAGCCGAAATCCGTAAGTATATATAACGTAAGTAATTAATATTTTTAATAAATCATGGTGTTTAGGATCGTATTTGATCAAGATATTAATGTGAGCAATAAAAACGCCCAAAATAAAATATGTTCTATCAGTCAGTTCAAGGTGTAAAAATTCAAAAAATGTTCTGTCGGACACCAGTCGCTTGCAAAACCAGAGAAATACCTGAGGTAAATTATTTATAAATTTTGGTGTTTTGGTAAGTATTATTTTGTAAGCATAAAAACAAAAATGAATTAAAATTCTATCGCACAATTTAAAGATTAAAAAGTTAAAAAAATGTCCGTCGGACAACCAGTCTAGTCAAAAATGAGTCACGTGGATAACTGAATTGTTGTCCGTGGGACAATTTGATTGTCCTTGCAATATGGTAATAAAGTTTAATAATTAGGAAGTTAGTAAGCTCTGTTGGTAGTGACCTTGCTTTTTGATCCTGGTTGTTTTTGGCTTAAATTTTGTGTGCATGAGACGTCCGTTTTATGGTTGAAACTGTTTAAAATGATCTGCTTATTGCAGACTACAATTAATAAAGTAATGACCTATTATTTAAAATAAATAAAAATTACAATAAAATAATCATAAAAATATGACAAATATAAACAGTTGCTTAATTTCTTCTATTCCCTTTTTTGTGAATTGCTTACCTGGTCGAGATTCTTCTGAATTATCTTTTAAGACATTGTAATTAGCAATTTCTTGAAGTACATTCATCATACTATCGACATTATCGTAAACACTAAACGATGATGGTGTTTGAGTGGTAATAAAGGGGGTAGATGTAGTGGTTTGACTAATACCAAATGGTCGGGCACTCGATATTTGATAAGCGGGGAATGTGGAACCAAAACTGTTTTGACCAGCAGTTTCGTCACCTTAAAAATAATTAATTAATATTGAAAATCCAAATTACTAAAAAAATATACAGGGTTATCCAAATCAGGTGTTTGCTATAACTAACCCTGTTAATTTTAATAATACACTAGTGGAAAAAATTGAGAGATACAAAAAAAGACCAAACTTTTTGAGGTTTTTCTAAGTGACTGTATTTCGCTTAAAAAATGGTCAAAGGAAATTTAAAAAATATTTAAAAGCTTAAAGTTTCAAGTATTCGGATCTTATAATGAAAAAATTGCGCGTGTACCTCGCATACCGAAAATATTTTTTCTTTTTTTTAGTCTGAGAACTTGGAATTTTTAAAACTTTATCACTATATCGATTGGATAACTTGTTCATTCAGCTTTAATTTGATTTTTTTAAAACTTTGATACAACCAGTTCTTTAAGCTTTGATACGACCACTTCTCGCTGAGATATTGAACTTTAAATAACAAATTTTTATCTTTAACAATCAATATCTCGGGAACCACTAGTAGCACAAGAAAATTAAGAAAGGGTTTAATTTTTTAGAAAAATCGGCTATTGCTTTTTAATTTTCCTTTAAATTCTTTATAATAATTTGAAAAATAAAAAAAGGGGTCCTTTAAAGTAATTTTTTTTGGAGTCAATAAAAAAGCAGAAATTAAAAAAATAGTTTAAATAAGGCAAAAAAACCGGCTTAATGGATTGAATTAAAACTTTGTGTAGTTTTTGTAGGCATATTGAACTGCAAAAAGTATACCTAATATTACTGGTTTTCTTAATACTTTCAATTTATTGCTTAGTTTATCCCAAAGGCCACAAAAAGCCATTTTTTATTTTTCAAATTAATTTAGAGAATAACAGGCATGCAGTAACCGACTGAACATATTTACCATTTACTAATACCAATCTGCCGTCCAACGGAAAAACACCGTATGTGCATACAATAATCATCTCACATGCACACGGTGTTTTTCATTGGACGGCAGTAATTAGTCACTTGTAATACTATTTTTATAAGTAATATTATTATTGATGTTGTTTTTTTGTAAAATACTTTGTAAGTATAAAAGACTGGAGGATTTCGGTCAATGGCCTTTGGAGATTTTTTTAATAAATTACTTATAAATAATTAAATATAAATGTAAAGAATTAAAAAAACTATAGCCGATTTTTGTGAATAACTTATTTAAGATTTCAAAACCCTCCTTTATTTTTACGTGTCATCAGTGGTTGCTGAGATATTGATGGTTAAAGACAAAATATTTTTTTATTCAAAGTCAGTAGTTTTTTTTTATCTTTGGACAAACCACGAAGGCTAAAAGCCTAAATACTAACGTACCGTGGGTGTCTTAGGCGAGGTAAGAGGGAGTTTGTTAACACGGGACTTAAAAACTTGAAGATTTGGGGGGATGGAAAGACCTCCACGGGCAGCAAGTTCCACAATCTAGAAACTCTAGGGATAAAAACGAACAAAGTGGGAAGTTAGGGGGCCTGTCCAGTTTGACCGTATAGGGATGCATACGCGCGGAACCACGAGTTTCTCTGTTGGGAACCGTGAGTGGAGGAACTATACTGGACAATTCTTCAGAGTAGAAGCTGTGGAAGTACCTATAAAAAAGTGATAAATCCCCCACAGCTTGACGATGGGCAAGAGAGGGAAGACTTTTTGTAAGTGAAGGATCATTAATGAGACGAATAGCTCTTCTTTGAATTAATCAAGAATGCTTAGGGTTGTAGGGGACGCCATGCCCCAGATATGAGAACAATATTTTAAGGGAGGTCGGATTTGGGACACATATAAAGTGTATAAATTAGAAGCGAAAAAATACTTTCTGGCTCGAAAAAGGAATCCAAGCTTTTTGAAGCTGCCGTGGCTATAGATACAATGTGTTTATGCCAGTTAAGGTTACTCCCAAATGTGACGCCCACAAGATTGAAGGTGTCTTTGCTCTGTAAAACTTGGGCGCTTATAAGTAGAGGATAAGTACTTGATGACTCTTTTTCGCGACAAGGAACACGATTGTGTTTTGAATGCATTAAAATGGACGAGATTTTTGGCGCTCTAACCCAATATTAAATGAAGAACCTGCAAAAGTCAGCGAGAAGTGGTCGTATCAACCTTTTAAAAAGCATGTTAAAGCCGAATGAACAAGTTATTCAATTTATATAGTAGTCAAGGTAAAAACAATTTTCAAGTTCTTAGACCAAAAATTAAAAAAAACACAAATTTAAAAAAATTTATTATTTTCGGTATTTATAACAATTGCGCGGTACACGTTACTTAAAAATAGTATCGTAAGGTCTTAAAACTAAAAACTTTAGGCTTTAAAATATTTTTTGTTAAATTTAAGTACCACCATTTTTAAGCAAAATACAGCCACTTGAAACATATTAAAAAATTTGGACTTTTTTTTCTTTTAATTTCTTCCACTAAAGTATTACTATAGTTAAATAAGCAAATTAGTAGCTTTAAAGTTGGGGTTCAGGTTTAAAATAAAATTATTAATATATTTTTTTTTAACTTACCAGCATTTAATCGCTCTTCAATACCAGGCAACCTCGCAAATGGTCTTGGTTTTTCGATCTTTGATTTTGGTGTAGAGAAAATATTGGGTACTTCATTATTAAAATCTTTTGTTACAAAGAAACCATTTTGATTACTAAACGGAGCGCCAGTAGTGGTACTACTTGGCTGCACGTCTCCTTACGTGAACCACAGCATTTACTTTACGCACATCACCTCCATATTTTGTTGAGCCTTTGGTTTGAGTCTGACCTCCTAAATTCTTGGATAATTGAATTGAGATTTTATCTTGACCATTTTCAAATCGTATTGGTACTCCTTGATTAAAAGCTTTTGGTGTTCGAGGAGAACTTGCTGAAAAATGCGAGATACTTTGGGTAACAGTTGGTACTGTAGGGCTGTATGGAGTATTATTGGAGGAGGCTAACGGTTTCTTGGTGGGAGACACATATGTTCCATATACTGTGGCATGATCTATAGTTCTCTGCGTACTAACTGGGGTGTTCTGGTCTGAATATAAAAGTGGAACAGTCTTTTTAATAAATGGTGGTTCATTTACAGGTTTCTGTCCCTCGTAATTATAACTAACATTAGGTTTATCTTGTCCTGTGTTTAAACTTCCATGTTCAGGCACATTTATTAGTAATGGTTTGATTGAGCTAGTTCCAAAGCCGGCAACTACGTTAGGTTTAATGGTAGTATCAGTATTTCCAACATTAAAGGTTTCTGTTGGTACAGGATTGGTAACAAAAGTTGTGGTTTCAACAGTTGGAGGAGTTTTGTCGGTATTACCAATATTAAATCGATCCGAAAGAGGAGTTTGTTCACTGCCACCCAAATAAACATCTCCTTGGGTGTTAAAAGTATCTGTTGGTAAAGGATTTGTTACTGAAGTCGTGGTTTCAACTGGCGAAATAACTTTATTACTATTACCCAAGTTAAATAGTTCTGGAGGTCCATATGGAGGTTGTTCAGTAGTTGAACTATGACGAATAACTCCAAAGATAACTGTCGGCTTAGAACTATCTGTACTTGTAGGTAAGTAGGTGTACTTAGAGGGAGTTGTTGGCTGGTTGGGTAGCAGTGTTGTACCAACACGACTTCCAACAAAAGGTTTACCATTGTTTATCGGCTGTGTGGTTACTAAATGCGCAGTTATAGATGATATGGATGGTATTTTTGGAGCTTCCAAGTAGCTAATATCTTTAATATCAGAATAAGTGCTTCTATGGTTTGGATATGGGCTGGAAGATGTCTTAAATGAATTATCAGTTATACTGTTAAAAGAACTTTTAATAAAGGATGATGATTCTTCAGGTACTTGGGTTTCGTCAGACTCATGGTTATTAAAATTTTGATTATCTATCTTTCCATTGTTGACATCTAATGATTTGTGATTTAGTGGAACTTCATTTTGATTTAAATAATGTTGACGAGAAGGTTCTGTTTTGGTCGATGCAGATACATCTGATTGATCTTGATGGTTGCCAATGGAACTTTGATCATTCAGAAGCTCAGATTTGTGTTTGGGAAAGGGAATGTTATAGTTATCTTGGACAAAAGTTTCATGGGCATTTAGTGACCCTTGCTGACTAGCTACAGACACTTTTGTCTTGTCATAGTGAAGAGGGGGAGAATATGTAGTTACAGGAGTTGTAACTTTTTGACTTTTGGGCGTTTGTTCTTTTGTTTGCTGACTATTAAAGTAGACGGGGTTACTGTTGTATCTTACAGTACCACGATTATTTTTGACATTTGTTTTTATACTTTCTTCTTTTATTTGTGGTACTTCAGTACTATACTTAGGTGATTCAGTACTAGCAACGTTTAAATTCAAGGAAGATGTTGCTTTATTTGCGTTTTTGTCCACGGAAATAACAGAGTTACCATAAATAGTTGGAGCTGATGTTAAAGTTTCTTGATATCTATTGTTAGGTACACTGGGTTGGGTAGAAAAAGAGGACGAGGAGTCATAATTTGTTACAAAACTTTTACTTTGATACTGCTGATAATTGCTAACACTATTTTTCTCTTGGTTTAAATTTTGGGTTGCAGAAAAAAAGTCGGGTTTTCTCGAAGTACTATAGGTTTTAGTGGACGAATCTATACCAGAGCTGGTTGTTTCAAATTGTACATGGTACTCCTTAAGTGTAGTGCCTTTATTTTGTACTGTTTTAGTACCAAATTTAAATTCATTTTTAGAACCTTGTTGAATTTTTTTAGATTGTCTAGAACTATCTTGGTCGTAGTTTCTGTTAATATAATTACCAGTATCCCTGTCAATATCTTTTTTGGATTGTTTTTTTCTACTTGAAGGAATATCACCATAATTATTAACTTTAGTATCATTATAATTTTCTACGTTATAATTATGATTACGATATCTTTGTTTCTTGTCGTCAAAATTATTATCTTGCGACGTGGTCACACTATTTTGCGCATTTGCCAAATGCCTATTGTTGGATTCAGCTTCCTCAATTTGTTGTTCAATGTCATAATTGTCTGGTATTCTGTGATTTGTAATTTGCTGCGTTCGTTGTGTCTGTTGGCGAACTGGGTACTGTTTACCATTTTTGGTGGCTCGAACTGAAGTACGTTCTTCCATACGCATGACTGCACCATGATTCATTTCACCACCTGAAAAATAGAATATTTATTTGAAGTCCTTAATCAGCAAAGATTTTTCCTTAACACAAGATCAAGTTTGGTAAACTCTGTTAAAGCTAACCAACACTATGGGCCTTTTTAACCAGTAAAATTTTACACTTCTCTACAGACTCTATTTTATGCCTTACAAAAAAGTGATAAATCAAAAAGATACATAATTCTACTAGGCGCGGTTATCTCTTTTTTTTCTAGCTCTTACTGGGCGATTTTCAAAAAATATATTTTTATATACCACTATAGCTGTTACGCTCCCTAAAGGTATAGTTAGGACTTAAAATAAACAGCAATTTCCTATAAAGATTTTATTTTGTAAATACTCTAAAGCTTTGTTTAACTATTTTGTATTTATTTATATAGTAATTATTTATTATTAAATAATATTTTTAATCATAATACATTACAGTAAATTTTTTGAAGGCCAATAAAATACATTACCTTCATTTTAAAATAACTAAAGTTTATATTACATTTTTTAAAGAAAAGGAAATAAAATTAAAAAATACTTAATAATATACAAGGTGTTTTAGTTATTTTGGATCAAAATGGGTTAAAAAATGGACGACACCCTATATTATATTTGTACCAACCATTTAGTGAAACTACTCTTCTAGATGACTTTCTTCTGGCAATTTCATTATGTAGACGCTCGGCACTTTCTCCATACAAATTTGGAGAGTTCGTGCAGTTAACTTTGTTCCACCATTCGCAAATCAATTCTGATTGCTGGAAAATGGTACCATTTGGACAAAGAAACGATATCTTTCTTCCCTCCTCGCATATGTGAAAGACCTGTAAAAAGTGCTTATAAGATTTTTTTTTCTTAATTGTCACAAACTGATATTATTTTCATTTATTTTTTTTTGTCTTGCATGAATTTACTGACTTCAACATAATTTATATCCAATGACTAAAGTTTTTTTTAGTACAACATCAAGGGTGGGCATTATATCTTACTGTAAAACGGTAGTTGTTACAAAAAATGTCGTCAATAATAAGAAGTGGCGTACATAATTTTTTTTTTTTTGCAATTTCACAAAGTGCTTGTTATGTATTTTTGCGGGACTATTTTTTAAGTAAAATAAAAAAGTTAATTACTATACTTCTATAACTTTACAACTCTCAATATCTAAGTTATACCAATTCGTAATATTAGGAAGCAAATTGTTTTAGGCAATTTTATCGGCTCTAGTCAATTTTCCTATTTTTTAGGATTCGCTACTTCTTGATGTTGCCGACGAAAAGACTTTTAATTTAGTACAGCCACTTTAATAAGTCCTGTGAGGCAGGAGAAATGTTTAGTGTTTTTGTTAGTAAACTTTTAAGCGCTTTTCCCACAACTCACGTTTAAAAAGTCAGTGACCATTATAGCCTCAAAAATAGTGCACCGATCTTTTAAAATGTTTACCAATATTTTTATTACATGACCCCGTGAAGTGACAGTTAAGCCTTTTTTGTCAATATTTCCTATTTTTATATGAACAAAAGATTTCTGTTTCAAAAATTTCGTTTTTTACTTTAAAGTGCTCTCGTAAAATAAAACTGAAATTTTTAAAAGCTCCCAGCTTTACCTGGGGACAATAAATGGGTACCTAACGAACGAGCAATTTTTTTTAAATTAACATAATTCAGCATTAAGTCCCGTTACACATGAAACGTCCGATTTTTAAAAATTGTTTACAATACAGGGTGTGCTACCAGGAACTGCTGCGATCTATTTCTTAAGTAGGCCTTGGTAGGGGTATTTTTTAAGAAATCGATCGCAGCATTTTCCAATGGGACACCCTGTATGCTCCTTATGTTATATTTTAATATACCATTAAGTTTACAAAAAAAATTACTGTGCCAAAAAACTCATGAAATGTACCCTTTTGAGCACCAATAATCCATACACCCTAGACTGGGCCAAAAAATCGACAACTGAAACTCACGTGATTAAGTATATAATAGGCGTAAATATACTACTTTTGATGGGGGAAGGGGAGCAACAAATTTTGAAGAGCAAAACAAAAGGTCATCGCTTTTAAAAACCATATACTGAAATTTGGAGCGTATATAGAGTGCATTTCTTTAATGTCCCCCCTTTTATTCTTTGAACGGATCAATTTAGAAAAGTAAAACTTTAAAATATGAAATTGATGCATTAATACTTTATTTCAGAGTAAAATTGATTGATGAAAATTTTAAGAAGGCAGCTGGGCGCCATCTTGGAAAAGCAAATTAGATGGAGTGGGGGTCTTGTGACACATCATTTTAAAGCTCCTGACTAGTACTTTATAACCCTAAAATATAAGTCTGCTACTACGACAAATAATATTTAAACCAATCCAATACAAATTTTAAATTGAATGCTTTTGAGAACGTATATAAGAGGGGGTTAGGCATTTGAACCCACTCCCACCCCCTCCCCCTTAGCATAAGTGAGAAGGGAAATTTGTATGTAATTTTTTTTTTATGTTTTTAATTCGTATGGTTATGCGGCCACCCCCTTGGTATATGGGAAGAAGAAAAGAGAACATTGGCAAGGTATCAAAAGAGCAAGAGTGGGCAATTGGCCGTTATTAGGCCACGTGTTGCAGATAAAGTGATGGCATCCGTCATTAATAAGTTATTGGCAAAAAATGCGTTTAAGATGATGGCATCCATCGTTAATAAGTTATTACAAGATAACAAAAGACACAGAAAGTGGGCAAATGCAGATACTCCCAAGCAGCAAGCTGACGTCTTATTGACGAAAATTGTCGCATATACTTTTTTTAAAAGCTAAAATGATGCGATATTTTATTTGAAAATTAAAATAGGAAAAAACTCCTTACTGCATGCAATTTCCTTGCAATGCAAAGTACCATCTCCGGAACACTGTCCAACTTGGAGATGCAGATTTTACACTAGCCGAAAGATATTTCTTTTAAAGCTAAAGTGAGATCACCTACCGCAGACCGCTCTCAGATTATTTTTGTCTAATGGGTACGGTTTAGACGATAAAGCAGAAGATATTGCAGAAACGTAGTAGTTTATTGTCCATTACGCCATCTATCGGTGATGTCAAAAGAACTATTAAATATATATAATATTTTTATTAACACGTCTTTTAAAACTTTTAATAAAGTTTTAAACAAAATGTTTCCCCACAGGCTCCTTAGCCATGATCCACTTGAATATCTTGCCTTCTCGACTAGCCATCACCAGTGTCAATCACACACAACACACACTTACTAGGTAATGAATATACATTTAATTATGTCTGTCAAATAAACTCTTTTCTTTAAAAAAGAAACTAAAGCTAGAAAACCACGCGAAAGCAAATGCACAAAACGGTCACCTTCGGTCAAAATTAACTTAGCTAATTTTACCATCATTTTATTTTTATTCGCTCCAAAATACATAATAAACATTTTGTTTGACCTAATTTTTATTTGCATGATTTGTAACAATACAATGTTATGAAAAGGTCATTTTCTTTAAATTATGTAAAATACATAAAATAATGTTGTTTAGCTGCCATTATAAATAAAACAGATCAAAAAATTGCTTTAATGTTAGTTAAATACCAATGTTAATAATATGGTTTAAAAGTATGAATATGCGTTGAAGGTTTGCCTTCAAAAATCCAATGTTATTTGCCTGCAACAAAAACGCGTGCTAGTTAATCAAGTTGGTATGCCGCCATTTTTGTATGTTGCCGGCAATTCGCCTGCATGTAAAATTTATTGGCAATTAAAGTTTATTTAGGGTTGACTTGTGCGTGTTGGCACAGTCGGACCCCCAATAAAAATCCTACATACTGTATAAGCAATAGGTTAAAGTATATCAGCCAGTAAAGCAACAACAAAGAATGTACGTCTTCCAATCCAAAATTTTTACATGACGGTCTTTACATTAAACTGTCTCTTTTCCTCACATTGCTTATATGATATCTTATTAAGCTAATCCGGTATTCGTCCAAAAATGCCCTAAATAAGGTCTCTTAACATTTTTCACTAAATATTCACTTTTTCAAAAGTTATTTGACGTTGAAATTAGTTTGGATTCAAATTTTTCAGATTAGCAATTTGTGTGTTTTGCATAAAAAAAAGATTGATATCAAAAAACTGTTATTCGCAAAGATAGATCTTTTAATATTAAAATTAGAGACTTAAACCTTTTACCTTAAACAATATTTTTGATATATTCAAAAAATCTTTTTTGGCCCAATTAGAAAAAGAAAACAACTCACAACTACCATTTCTTGACATTTTAATAAAAAAAGATTTAAACAATTTTGAAACAAAAATCTACAGAAAACCTACACATACAAATAGATACTTAAATTTTAACTCCAATCACCCAATAATGGTTAAAAGGGAGTTGTAAAAGTCTATTTGATAGAATTAAAGTCATTTGTTCTAATCAAAATATAAATATTGAAAAGATTATTTAAAAATATTTTAATTCAAAATAATTATCCTCTTGATTTTATAAATAATTGTTTCCTTGAATTTGAAACTCCAGTTATAAGACAAAATCAAAATAGACCTATTACAAATTTATTTTTACCATACATTCCCGGACTATCAAATAAAATTCAACGAATAGGGCATAAATTTAATATTCGCACAATCTTTAAAACACAAAACACAATCAGATCTCAATTAACAAAAACAAAACCATACAACTTAAATGAAAATACAAAAAATGTCATTTATAAAATACCTTGCGAATGCAATAAGTTTTTATATAGGTGAAACTTGTAGACCATTAGCCAAACGCATAAAGAACACAGATCATACATTAAAAACACAGAATTTCATAAATCAAAAATCTGCCAACACGCATTTGATAACAATCATAGAATAAACTGGGATGCTTCGAGCATTTTAGCAAAGGAAACTTGTTCTAAAAAACGCAAAATCAAAGAAAGTGCGTATATATTATTAAATAAAGATAATTGTGTAGCATCAATTTCAGTTAATTTAAATAACACTTGGTTGCCTTTGCTTGATACTGAAGTATCTTCAGGAAGACTAAAAATTAACTAACTATTCACCTTTTTTAAAATAAACAATCAATACACCAGCAACCAGTTATCTATGTCACCATGACACTATAACCAAATAAACATGTTTTGACATTTAATGTCAAAATTTTCAGAATATCCGAGAAAAAACATAAAAAATTTGAATTTTAAAGCCTGAATAATAGTAAGTTTTCATTTTTATTAGTTTATTTCCTTTTGTCTTGACAACGGTGGCAGATTTGCCACCGAAACGTCGATTTTTAATTATCTTTTTACTTGTTTAAATTTTTTGGTTTTTAGTATTTTTAGTACTTTTAATTTAATTTTGGCGTGTACCCAAAGAAGTACCATCCATTAAATGAATCCGCCAAACGACAGTCTGTTTCCAGATCCGCATAATATCCAGATTCTATTCCCCTGCAGTTAAAAGTTGTCCTTGGTATGTATGAATATACTGGATAGTCTCTGCCAGGTTTTCCTTCAACTCCTTGAAAATACTGAAAATATTCGTATTCCGCATTGGGGATGTTTTTACTGTTGTCTAGTTCGTTGTCAGTATCTAAGCTATAAACTAGCTGAAATGAAAATTCATTTTTTAGTCCTTTTCAAAAATAAATAAATAAATAGAAATAGGCTTTATTATTTAACGAAATAAAAAAAACTGGTTAATTAGGTATTTATTGTGTGTGGACTGCAATATCAGCAAGTGAAATTATTGGTCGATATTTTTTCGAGAATGAAAAAGGAGTTGCCATGACGGTAAGAGCTGATAACTATAAATTGAAAGATCCTACAGTGTTTCTTAGTACCAGCTCTTTAGTAATTTAAAGGACATAATGCTACGATATGGTTTTAACAAGCACACACTGCCACAGTATCCATAGATTTGTTGAAAGAAATATTTCCTGGAAAACTCATCTCACGAAGGGGTGATACTTAGTGGCCCAGTCAGAAGCAAAAGCCAAGCCAAAAACAAAGGACATAATGGTTCGACATGGTTTTAACAGGATAGAGCCACACTGCCACAATATCCATAGATTTGTTGAAAGAAATGTTTCCTGGAAAACTCATCTCATGAAGGGGTGATATTTAGTGACCCAATCAAAGCCAAAGCCAAGTCAAAAACAAAGAACATAATGCTACGACATGGTTTTAACAAGATAGAGCCAGACTGCCACAGTATCCATAGATTTGTTGAAAGAAATATTTCCTGGAAAACTCATCTCACAAAGGGGTGATACTTAGTGGCCCAGTCGAAGCGAAAGCCAAGCCAAAAACAAAGGACATAATGGTTCGACATGGTTTTAACAGGATAGAGCCACACTGCCACAATATCCATAGATTTGTTGAAAGAAATGTTTCCTGGAAAACTCATCTCACGAAGGGTGATATTTAGTGGCCCAATCGAAGCCAAAGCAAAGCCAAAAACAAAGTACATAATGCTACGACCTGGTTATAACAAGATAGAGCCACACTGCCACAATATCCATAGATTTGTTAAAAGAAATGTTTCCTGGAAGACTCATTTCACGAAGGGGTGATATTTAGGTGGCCCAATCGAAGCCAAAGCCAAGCCAAAAACAAAGGACATAATGCTACGACATGGTTTTAACAAGACAAAGCCAAACTGCCACAGTTTCCATAGATTTGTTGAAAGAAATGTTTCCTGGAAAACTCATCTTACGAAGAGGTGATATTTAGTGGCCCAATTGAAGCCAAAGCAAAGCCAAAAACAAAGTTCATAATGCTACGACCTGGTTTTACCAAGATAGAGCCACACCTGCCACAATATCCATAGATTTGTTGAAAGAAATGTTTCCTGGAAGACTCATTTCACGAAGGGGTGATATTTAGTGGCTCAATCAGAAGTCAAAGCCAAGCCAAAAACAAAGGACATAATGCTACGACATGGTTTAAACAAGATAGAGCTAAACTGTCACAGTATCCATAGATTTGTTGAAATAAATGTTTCCTGGAAAACTCATCTTGCAAAGGGTGATATTTAGTGGCCCAATCGAAGCCAAAGCCAAGCCAAAAACAGAGAACATAATTCTACGACATGGTTTTAACAAGATGGAGTCAAACTGCCACAGTATCCATAGATTTGTTGAAAGAAATGATTCCTGGAAAACTCATTTCACGAAGGGGTGATATTTAGTGGCCCAATCGAAGCCAAAGCCAAGTCAAAACAAAGGGCATAATGCTACGACTAGGTTCTAACAAGATAAAGCCAAACTGCCACAGTTTCCATAGATTTGTTAAAATAAATGTTTCCTGGAAGACTCATCTCACGAAGGGATGATATTTAGTGGCCCAATCGAAATCCGAATCTTACTCCAAATGATTATTTTTGTGTGATTACTTAAAATAAATACCCAAACAGCAAAAACTTTCCATTGAGCAATCCCCCATATAAGTAAAGCATGCGTCGCCACTATTTCTTGACCTTGCTGCAGAGCTGGGATACACTACCAAACAATGGTTAAGTTGTGGAGCGGACATAAAGCATCGCGAGATCCGTGCTTTACTTATATGGGGGATTGCCCAGTGGAAAGTTTTTGCTGTTTGGGAAGGGTCTATGTAGTTAATCCAACCATATCACACTAGCTTAAACAAAACATTGTGCGGGAAATACCCGACATTTCACGAGCAAGTTGTCGCCAAGACAAGAGAATTGTTGGGTTAATTCTGTAGCTTTTGAATCAATATATATATATTTTTAAATATACAGGGTAGGACAAAAAAAATATTGTTTTAAATGGAACACCCTGTTCACTCATAAAAATATCTTTTAAAGAGCTTTATAAAAATGCTACATTTGATATACCTATCTTCATTAGTTTCGAAAATATGGTCATCCAAATCTAAAGAATAAGTGTAAATTTCTATTATGTACGTAGAATAATATGTATTATCGCAATAAGTGTCCAATAATTTCATTTATGGCCATATTTTTAAAACCATTAAAGATAAACCTATAAAATATGGTATTTAAATGCTGATTCAATATACAGGGTGTTCCATTTAGAAAAGCTTACTTTTTGTCGTACATTGTATATCATAAGAGAAAACAAACTTTTGATGAAATGTACAGAAACTACAGAATCATTTTAACAAAATGGTGTTTTTGTTTCTTTTATACGGTAAAAAAATATAAAAAGTTAGGTGAATGTAAGTTTATTACGTTTCTAATTGGAATTAAAAATAATTCTTTAAATTTGCATGGCCATATTTCGAAAACTAA
Source organism: Listronotus bonariensis (assembly GCA_014170235.1). NCBI lineage: Eukaryota > Metazoa > Arthropoda > Insecta > Coleoptera > Curculionidae > Listronotus > Listronotus bonariensis. Next base: position 20,507 of record JACEGR010002950.1, read on the forward strand.
TTGAGGTAGGTATTAAAAATGTAATATTTTTCTAAAGGTTTTTAAAATATCTTTTTAATGGTGAAATAATAATATGAATTGTTCAATTTAAAAAAATTATACTTTATGTTGTATCCTGTATATCTTAAGAGATAATAAAAACTTGATTACTAATTTGAAAACTACAGAATAACACCAATAAACTGAAACTGAAATATTGTTTACGGTAAAAAATAAGAAAGTGTTAAGGGGAGTGTAAATTTATAACTTGATTCGTGGTACATTCGTTTACAAAAACAGTACGAAAAAAATTGCTGATACTAACGCATGCGCCCAAAAATATGATGAGAAGGCCTATTTACACTCTAATAATTAAAGTTTATTATATAAATTTTTTTAACTTACCATAGGTCTGATGCAATATGCTGCGTAGAATGTAATAGCCAAACCTGAAAAAAAAGTATATTTTATTATAAAATAAATAGTTTTATATTTTGTAAATGTATCAGGTTTTATTTTAAATAGGTACGGGGTTTTTATTTAGACTTTGCCACTCACTTTTACCAATAACCAAAAAAGATATATAAAAAAACGCCCTGGATAAAAGTTTCGTACTTTTCCATCTATTATCTTTTGAGTATAAAAAAAGAAACAAATGAACATTATTAAGTTAAGAAAAATAAAGAGGTAAACTTTTTTAAATGGAACATTTTAAATATTATGTCACTATTAAAAAGGTCTTTTAAGAAGCTTTACGAAAACACCATATATGGCATATCTATCTTCAATAGATTTTAAAATATGACCAGTTAGGTCTGAAAAATAGTGGATATACAAACTGTCCAATAATGGGTGGGCTTTACATAAAAAGGCCAAAAACTTTATTTAAAAAAAAAAAAAAAATAATAATGAAAATTTTTGCTTGTAAAAAATATGATTTACAAAGAGAAAATGTTTATTTTGTATGCAGGGTTTGCAAAAACTTTAAAAACATGATTTTTATTCAAGAGTAAACTACCTTTATGTTTTATTTTTTTACTTTTGATGTTAATTTGTTTTTTATGCTTAAAAGAAAAAAAGTACTTTAACTTTTTTCATTAATTTTTACGAAACCTTTTACAAAAATAAGACCATGATTTCAAATCAACCAATTTATTTTGTTAGTAGCACATATACCTGTTAATTAAATCAATGCTTTTATGGTTACTAATGTAAAACACAACAATTATAAAGTTCAATAAAACAAAGCTATAAACCTATTATTTATTGTTAGAGGTGTAATACATTAATCCATTTTTTTAAATAAAGTAATAACAACTGGTAAAATCATATTACTTTTTGATTACAGGTATTCCGGGTCTTTCAAAATAAATACATACCATAGGCCCGTCGCAAACACAGCCTTTTGCGTTCGCCATCAATGATTTAAAGAATAATATGAATGAATGCAGCGAGAATCTGAATTACCCTTGCATGGGCTTCGCGCAGGGTGCTAACGGTCATGCGCAATGAGATTTTACAGCCTGCTCGATAATTATCGACAGCTGATCACAGGTTATCAACAGGACCGGCTTTAACACTTTGTATTGGTTTTGTTTATAAAGAAAATAGGCCAAGTGATTTTGTTTGTTGGATAACATATTTATACATTTTATTATAGGTTTATACCGGGTGTTTCTCACAAGTGGTTCCACCCTATAACTTTTTTACCTTTTCGGATAGAATTATAAAATTTGGTATATCGTTATTTCACAAAATTTTGGATGGATTGGTCTATCCAATTGCTTTCTGTTACTTCTGGTTTAACCAGAAATTACTGCTACTTTAAAATTTTAAATGGATCACCGTTATATTTATTCTTATTTCGATAGAATATGACATTCTAAATAAAATGTCACCTCATATGTCATTTTTTGACAGGGAGATATGACCATTAATAGGATTTTGGACACTTTGACTTTGCCCTAAAAAGTCGTAAAAACAAAAGACGACTAGTTTCATTTTTCCATGACTACTTGACTTAAAATAAACCGTTTTAGCCCAATCATGGTGTCACAAAATGACATATGAGGTATCATTGTAATCAGAATGTCATATTCTATCAAAATAAGATAAAATATACGGGTGGTGCCACTAAAAATTTTAAAGTAGCAGTCATTTTCGGTTAAACCGGAAGTAATAAAAGAAGTAATTAGATCAATTAATCCAATCAGTATGTCAAATACCGATATATTAAATTTCATATTTTTATCTTAAAAGGTAAAAAAGTTATAGAGGGAAACCATCTGTGAGAAATACCCGCTATCATTCATATTCATGAAAATAGCGGCACCGAAACGGTAACCATGAAAAAACGTCAAAAGTATAAATAGCCAGTAGACCAGTAGATTCTTGAAATTTTGTTTATTTTTAGGGTAAGGGCAAACGTGACCTCAGATTTGTGATCCAAGCTAAAAAACATAATTTAACACATATTAAAATCGGCTGTGGGCCCGATAAGTAAACATTATATTATCTGAAATAGGGAATTCCAGGCTTCTTGACTTTGCAAAACAACACCATACAAAGAATCATGATTAGGTTCTGTTTTTGCAAACACATGAGGGAAAATCACAGAAACCAACCAAAAACGATCACCAAATTACTAATTCTGGCTCATATCGCGGCGTCGCGTCGGTCGATTTAATGATCGGGAAATCCCAAATTACGACGAGTGTGGTCCTGTCTCTGTTGAGGAATATGCTTTCGGTGTTGTAAACACTATATTTATTTAAAAAATGCAAATTTTGTCATTGGTTCCAACTCCTTTTGTTTTAGCTATAAAAATCCTAGGTATTTGGATAACTGCGCATGTCCAAGAGCACCCTGTAAACCTCCCAGTGACGGGTTAAAAATTCTCGCGCAGGTCTATTGAAAATACGTAGGGACCGGTTTCTAATAGCTATCCGTTTTATTCTTGAAATCATTGTTCGCCATTGGCTGCCGCTTCTAGTCGCTATACACGGCGACTTCCAGTCACCAACGGTGGCCGCTACAAGCGGCTTTACACGACCACCGGTGTTCGTCACTTGTCACTTCCATAACCAAAATTTCTCTTTCATTTTTAATACTTTAAAATGGACGCGCTACTCAGGTTTTTGATGGTAAGAAGTATGGATGGTGGAGGGAGGATAACCATCTGAATGTTTTAAAAAGTGTCCGTCGAAAGGTGCAACTTAAGGTGGCGCCACAGTAGCCAGAGGAGATTTTTTAACCAATGAGCATGAATTAGGAGAGTGAGATACAAAATTAAAAAGGACAGATAGATACAAAATAAAAAAGGAAAGAAATTTTAAATTCCCTCCACTGGCTACTGTGGCGCCATCCCAATTTGCTACATTCCGATGGCCACTTTTCCAACTTGTCCGCCATAAAAGATGGTTATCCTCCCCTCCACCATCCATATAAGAAGACGACGCAGAAGGCGTATGTAACAAAAATATCGTTCTTTTTGGGTACGATAATTGTTTAGTCATCGGACACGACGCCAATTTTTATAATTTTGGGCATACGGGGTTTTTTTAGGTGCTAATTACAAATCCGAAAGAATTTGCAGTCTTCAACGTTTTGTTTTTGAGATATCCATCATCAAACTTAAAAACCAATTTGGCCTTATGTTCACTATATTTTCCCTTCTTTACAAACAATTTTTAGTTTAAAGCTCAATTGGCCTAACCATTTAATTTTCACCTATTAAAAACCTATTTTTCTATTTATTTTACCCCCTTTTTCTATAAAATTGCAAAGCGGTATCAAATTCGGTCCCCCATCTGTATCATCGAAAATATAACAGACATCGAAAAAGGAAAAAGTGTTAAATTAAACCGCATAAAAATACACATACTATCGCAACTACAAATTGGGCAAGATTCAATTTTCACAGAAAAATGGCAATAATAAGTTTGTTTTAATCTTAAAATATACAGACTATTTAGAAAGGTAAAGTCATAAGTTATAGGGATGATAGAGTAAGTCAATGTATTGTTAGTACCTAATATAAAAAGTTCTATCAGGTTATAACCTTCAAACAAATAAAAACATATTTTAATTATAACTTTTCGACTGTTGCCACAGGACCAATGATATTTGGGCATCTAAATAATCACTTACTAATGCTTCTTTCCATAGTTAAATGGCTGCTTAGTAAAATTTCTATATTTTTTTCAAAATTTAAAGTTAAAAACCTAAACAAATATTTTTTTGTGAAAAATAACATTTGTAATTTTGAATCTCCCTATATATTATGGAGCATTTTTTTACACGCTTTTATTGAAAAAAAACATTATTTTTTACAAAACTGTAAAAAATAATTTTAATTTAACATGTTTGTAAACCTCAATTTTCCCTAGAAACCATAACAAATAGGAAAAATACTTATGAACTTTTTTCATACTTTTCAGTTAGGTAGTTTCAAAAATATATTTCAATTTTTTTATTTTTTTAAATAATATATTGCGATTTTAAACCACCCTGTATATTTTTGGCGATTTTTTAAGATTTTAAATTACGAAAAAATGTTTATGAAGATTATTATTATTTATTTTTTTGACCGACCCACTACACGATTAGCAAAAGGTAAGTTAGCGCCTAAATATCTTTAAAAGCACTAAAGCTGTGTTTACCAAATTTATTATTTGGTTGTCTTTAGGCATGCCTACTTGAACAGCACTGTTGTCAGGTTGTATTAAATTTTAAAACTTTAGCATTTAAGAAAAGTTGACACGCTAACTTTATTGCATTGAAAATGAATAGGTTATTTTATTTAAAACTAACTATGATTCCCGGCTTCGCTCGGGAGTTGATATGAGACCCAAATAACCGTTGTTCTGAATGAAGTTCAAATACTCGACAACAGATGGCGCCACTACACTTAATTTCCAAGTTAATGGTTGGAAGAGTCCTTATATCTTTAAAAATACGCCCTTTAGGGTAAAGGGAAGTTTCTTGTTCGAGAGGGGATAAAGGGCTATCACGCTATATAAGTTCCTTTAGAGTATCGGGACTCCTTTTCAAGTTTTATCGGAACGCACATTTTATCAACTCGGTTTTATTATATATAATGATACTGATAATGATGATAAGAAACATATTTGGTGTAGTGTAATATAACAATGTTTTAGCGATGTCAAGAATGTTTATTCCCCTCAACCCCGACCCTACCACAATTATTATGTTTTTAGGTTATTGTGAGAATGTATCTTCAGTTCAAAATAATCGTTTTTTTTTATGTAACTTACGATGAAGGGGTGAATTTAAGGACACAGGTTTATAAAAAAATATTTAAATACGTCACGAACATATTTAAAGTGAATTTGGAAATACCCTTAAGAGGTTAAATAAAAATAATTATTAAAGTTTATCTTCACCAAATAGTAAAAAAATAGGTCAATGAAATTATTTCTTAGTTTCCTAGAAATCTATTTTACGAAAACTGCTAAAAGTAAATGTTAAAACTTCACTTTTGGTCATTTATTTATGATAAAATTATTCCCTTTTATACTAAATGCCAAAAACCAGTGTAATTATATGCAACTTACTCCAATAAAAAGAAGAAAAAAATTCATGGGTCCTTAAGCGAGGTAAGAGAACTTAAATACTTTAAGATTTGGAAGAAAAGACCTCCGCGAACAGCATCTTGTTCTGCATTTTAGAAACTCTTGGGATAAATAAACGTTTAAAAAAAAGTTGAACCGACTTCAAAGCCATTAATAAAACTTTCCAAAATGTTGAAATTAACAAAAAGTGTTAGATCTCTTCTTTTTTTTTCTTTATTATTGAAGCATATCCCCCAATAGAGGCATCTTTGCCGCACGAACAACGTACGGCAGAGAGAATAAAAGATCCAGTGCCTTTTTCCCACGCGGTCCTGACATGGGTTTTTATTGGACAACCGCGGAAATGCATTCTTTTAAATATTTTTTTTTTTAAATCGGACACAAACTACGAAGTTAATCGCCTAACATACACACACAAAAAAACACAGGCGGATTGAAAACCTCCACCTTTAAATAACTAACAGAGTGGGAATTTCATGGCCTGTTTAGTTGAACCTTAAAGAGATGCATACGTAAGGTACCAAGTTTCTCTGTTGGGAACTGCAAGTGAAGAAATTATACCGGACAATTCCTTGGTTGCTTATAAATAAAGGATACACACTTGTTGACTTTTTTAGAGTAACAATGCAAAAACATTATTTTAATTGGTTAAATAATCCTGATGTAAAATTTTTATGGTGAGAAAGTTAATAACTAATAAAATTTTATATTTGATTGCCACCATACATAGGCACCTAATAAGAAACATCAATTTGCCATAACAGAAAAACGTAAGTGAAGAAGAACCGTTCATATTTGATTCCGAAATGTAATGTTCTATAAAAATAGTTACTTTCACATTTGGTTTGCGTGAACCAAGCTTAGAATTCATTACAAGAAGAAAAAAATATAATTGAGTTAGTAAATCAGGAAGAAAGAAATTTACCGGTAGCATCTTTACCTAGATAGATGCAATTGATAAACCTAATAATAAGATATTTCTCAGATACACTAAGTTATGACATAATTTTTTTCAATATACTGGGTGTTATAAATTAGGATTCTACCTACCTACCGGAAACGGTAAAAGATGCAGAGTTGGTTAAATTGGGGCATAGTTGCGCATTTTTAGGCCTAACAATATTCCGTTTAGAAAATTTAAAAATTTTAGCCGTTCCGGCATTATCCGGAAGAGATTGAACAGTTTTATTTTTTAGTTTATTTGAGAAGATATTTTAAATCAAACGAGACATAGTTATTGCCACTTTTTTGTTTTATAAAATGATATCATTAAATTTAAGATCCGAAGTTTCGTCTTTGAACCCCATCATTAACTTTGATTTTTTAAATAAGCAGGATATTTGGTTTTAAACGTAATAAACTCGTATTTTAATTTCAAATCCAACTTTGGATTTATGCGACGTTTCGAACCAAAAGACACTCATTTACTGTTTTTCCATTATAAATAACGATTTTTCCCTAAATGTTTTGGGAAAATTTTCGTTCGGAGGTAAGTATACATCCATTTTTTTATGACAGGCTACGATAAAGTTAATAAAGGCGTTTAAATAAATTAGAAGCTTTATTATATTAGGTATAAGTAAACTTTGTAAATTACATTAAATCTAATAACTAATTTTGAATAAATAAATAAATAAAGGAATAATAATAAGTGGTGATTAAAAAAAATACATGCATATCTACCTTTAAATAGATATTTTAACGATCGTTTGTAATAAAATGGTAATTTTTAATGGCAAAATAGTGAATGAGGGTTTTTCGGTTCGAAACGTCGCATACATGTAAAGTGTGATATATTGTTCGATTTAAAATTAAAATAAAAAATTAATAAGTTTAAAATACAAGGTGTTTTCTAGATTACGGTACGAAGTTCGAAAGGGTAATTCTTCATGTTATATTATGAAAAATAGTTAAAATAAATATATGTCCAAAGAAGCTTCATTTTTAGGATACAGGGTGTTAAAGCCAGTATATAATATATTACCTTTTTAAACCCGAATTAATAAAAAATTTGTACAGATGTTTTAAGTTATAGGGCTCTTTATTTACTTCTAAATATATTGAAGACAACATAAAATAAAAACAAAAAATTTAAAATAAACAGTTTAGACCTTTAAATAAATAAGCAAAATAACCAGCTTCCTATAAAATACAATATTGTTGGTGGAAATTTTGTTTTTTTTTTTTTTGGTGTTTATTTCTGCTTTCCCAGAGATATTTTTTTAGGGTGACTTATTTAGATTTTTCTTTATAAAACAAAGCCAGATATGGTAAAAATACAAAAAAATCTAAAAGCTTTTGCGTTATTTATTTTTATAATTATTTTTTTGTTTAATTAAAAAAAAAAATAACCTACAAAAAAGTCAGTGGCGTTCTCGTTTTTCCTTATAAATAAAAAAATCTTAAATGTTATTTTTTTAAACTTTACCGCCCTTTATCTTAGTAATAAAGTAAGTCCTGATGTATGTTTAAAAAATATATATAAAATAATATAACGAATTACCCAATTATCCCCCTGTTTACAGTGTGTTGCAGAATGTTATTAAACACAAAGAAAATTTGGAAATGCATTGTGCAAATTCAGAGTGTTAAGCCTTAAACAATTTTGTTATTTATTATTATCTCAAATATTTAATAAAACTTGAAAGTGTTGTTTAGTTTCAATAACAAGCCAATTAAGTCATTTTTTATTATTTGGTCCAGTGAGTTCTCAAGCGGTATCTAAACTAATAATTCTGAATTCACATATGTATTTTAAATAAATAAGGATAACCGGGTAAAAATTGATTTAAGCAGCCGTTTTTGAGATAACTGGATTTAAAAAAACCTTCTTCATGGCCATGACTAAATTATAGGTCCCGGTGTTTCAGAATTAGATAATATTCTTTTAGAGTGTAAATTTTTACGTACATTTGGAAAGAAAATTCAAATACGCCTTTTTTTCAATGGCCTAACTTTTGAGATAGAAAGTGGTAAAAAAATCTTTTTTTTAATATACCACCTTGTATCTCAAAAAATGAGCCTTGTAGAACATAGGCTAATTTAAAGTCTCTTTTAAAAAATCAGCCAGGATTTACACTCTAAAATATTAGCATTTAATTCTAAACAACCCTGTATAACTTAGACTTGGACATACGAGAAGTGATTTTTCTATATCCAGATATCTTAAAAACGTCAACCTAAATCAACTTTTACCCAGTGTACATTTTTTTGGTAAAATAAGTTGATTAATAAGAATTTTTCTTTAAAAGGTATGTACATATAACAGGGCCTAAAAAAGTTATTTGGTTTTTAATTTGCGCAAGATACCACAGGTGGTGCCATCTAGAGTTTAAAATAAAATTGATAGCGGATATTTGTTTTACATCAATTTCTCTAGCCGAATATTTTGACAAAATAGGTGTTAAGAACAAAATTATTCATTAAAAACTAAAACCAGAATACATTTTTAACACCCTGTATCTCCGAAATCATCCACTTTTTGACAAAGGTAAGTTGAGTTGAATCGTCACATTTTATCTCCAGAAGTTTTTGGTACCTTTTAGAGGCACACTGTATACTTAATAATTAAACAATATTAAAAATAATTATTAAAATAATTTTTCTTGTTTTTATTGTGTTGTCCAGGGATATGCATCTAAACGGATTACATTGTTTTAACTAAGCATTAAAAATTAATAGGTAGGGATCCCTGGACGATTTTACCAGTCATTAGTAAAAAGCAAATCTTCGTGAGCAGCTTTATTTTGACGAGACCACCAACTTTTCCTTACAACAATTTTCATTGGTGGTAGCATACAGGGGTAGCAGAAATCAATATTTTGATTTATGAATATCAAGAAAACAGGATAACCTCGCAATTTGTAGGAGAATGCGGGTCATAAATTGTAAAAATATTATTTAATCAACAGAAAAAAAATCAGCTGGTTAGTAGTTATTTTTCACGACATCGTTAACCATACATGTTGGTGGTATGGGACTATTTGAAAAACCTTACCTTTTGTAGGACAAATATTTTTTGGTTGGAAAATTTCTGCCTAATACATTTTTGATATTCGTCAAATCAACATATTTAATTTCTGCTACCCCTGTAAACTACCACCAATGAAAATTGTTGTAAGGAAAAGTTGGTGGTCTCGTCAAAATGAAGCTACTCCCGAAGATTAGCTTGTGTAAAATGATCCAGGGATCCCTAACTTTTATATTTATATTTATTTATAAAACAAAGAATTGTTGTTGTTTGTTGCATTTATTTGTAATATTTTGTTACAAAAATTTTTAAAGTTGACATCCCTTGTTCTTATTTTATTTAATTTATTTTCAAAAATTTCCTTCGTTTTCTTTGATTTTTAGTTCCTCAATCCTAGTTAACAATAATTGTAATTTTACAGACATTTAATTAAATTACAGAAACTATCAATTTACCTTGTTACCCAACAAGAATCCAAACACGGTATACTATTAACCGAGCCATCGAGGAACTGCAATTTTTCCTATTCGGAAAAAAGATGTAAATATACCGCAAGAACAGAGTCAAGGTTTTCAAACATTGTTTAATTAATTAGGAGATAATTACCGCAAAAATCGGTCAATGAAACAATATTTGTTTTATTAGTCTGGTTTGAATCTTGTTTTCTTTTTCTTTTTTGAATATTCCGTTTATCTTTAATATGTTAAGATACAATTTTTTTCTTTACTGGCTAAAAGACCGCTGGCGGTATTGCTAAATTATACGAAGAAAACCGCCGAATATCTAAATTAATTTGTTATTACCAATGATCTTAAAAATAAAATGGATAGCTAATAGAAAATGATCCCCATATATTTTTAATATACCTGCGCCCCCATTTTTTACCCCACACCGGGGTGCTGTCCACCTTTGCACATGCGCAGTTCTCATAAAAGTTAGTGTTTTTCATTTTAAATCCAATATTGTGACTCTTTGTTTGACCTCCGGACAGTGCGGACGTGCGTAGAGGACTACAAAGTTCTTCTCGGAGTGGCGGTTAGAGGTACCGTACGGACGTTTTTACCTTCAGGGATCACGCTAAATTGGCGGCATCTTTCTTCTGGATCCAAGCACTGTGGGCGAAGATTCTTATAAGCTGATGGTATCCTGTTTGGTGGTGAACACGAGGTATTTCTCAAATGGCGGGTAATAGATGGGCGTGCCATGGGAACTGTCAGTAGTGAAAGTGAAGGTTATACGTAACACCAGTAGCAGACCTTGGTTTGACAGCCGACAATTTATGCATTGCATCGATTGAAGAATTATTTTTGTTTTCTTTTTGAAATTTCTGGGAGCTACGAGGTCGATTATCCAGATTTTTCGCCGAAAAAGCCCTGGAAAGCATAGTCCGGAACGGGGAAAGTGGTGGATTGGACCTGAAGGGACCAAAACCAAGAAATAGAAATCCAATATTGTGTTGGAAAATGACAAAATTTGCAGTATTTAAATAAATATAGTGGTTGCAACACTAAACGTTTACCTAAACAGCGAAAGGGCCACTATCATCATTATTTAATTGATAATTTGGGATTTTTCGTTCGTAAAATCCAGGTAAAACTGACGGCGTCGGCCGCCCAAAGCCAACCTCCCATCTACAGTCAACCGTTATTAGTCATTTGATATTCGTCGTTTCATTTGTACTTTGTGAGTCTTGGTGTTTTTTAGTGGTGTTATTTAACTTTCGTTTATTTTAGTTTTGTAAAACCAAACCTAAATAATGATTAATTATTGTATAGTGTTGTTTTGCAAAAATTGGAAGGGTTTTTTGTCATTTCGATTACAAATATGAGGTCAGTTTGGCCCTAACCCCAAAAATATACAATTTCTAGCATAAAATTTTCTAAGATCACGAACGTTTGCAAACGACTAACGGCAAAAGTGAAAACTTGGTCAAGTGAAATGAGGGGACAGATGGCGTTTACAAATGGCAGCGGGAGCGAAATATTAGTTTATAAATTGAGATTTATTCCTTAAACTACTAATCAAAACTAATTGGTTTTATGATAAAAATACCAACCATTCAGTTTTGTTGTGTCAAAGTAGTGTTAGGAAAAGAGATAATAATGCAAAAATACCGTGCACGGAATTTAAATTAAGATCAGTGCTTCAAAGCTCTCTCGTATGCTTAATTTCAATAAAACCGGATACGGCCGAAAAGTAAAAAAATATACAAGACACAAAGTAGTACCCATTATCTAAACCGGTTTAGTGTTTAGGGACTTCTAAGAAAGACGAATACAAACCTAAATATGTATATCCAGGAAACAAAATTATTTTGTCCATTGTCTTTATAAATAAAACCAATACAAAATGCTAAGCCCAGTCCTGTTGTTTGTTTTCCGCTAGTCTGTAAATTTTTACGGCGCATGCCCATAACAGAACTGTACAGTGCCCACGTAGGGGTTATTGTGATTTTCGCTGTATTCATCCATATTATTTTTCAGATCATTGGTTATTACCGGCGATTTTAACTTATTTTATACTTATTTATAATGCCGCCCGGCGGCTATGCTTTTAAAATCTAACAAAAACCGCCAAAAAATAGTTGATCCAACTTTATTAAGTATTCATTTTAATGTGCCGTAAGCATTAGTTTTCTGGCCGTTTTATTGTTAAATATTAGATTTTTTCATTAAGCAATAAACAAAAAATAAAACTGGGGGACACGTTTGACACCTACAAAGATGTTGTCAAAGCTCTTAATAGATATTCAAAAGAAGAAAAATATCTCTTTAAAGAAGAGAAGTCAGGAGTATTTTACCGGAAAGAAAAAAAACAAATTGTTCTATAAAATAAAAACTAAAGCATTACCAATTGCAAGCATGTATTTAGGGTAAAAGAAAATTTATATCTGCAGGCAAAGGAAAAAAATTACAAGGTACAAGTCTCTTTTTTAGCCTTTCAGATAAGAACAAACAAGAGTCATTTTTTAGTATTAAAATTTTTGTCCTTGCATATCTTAAAAGAACCAAATCCAACAAAACAATACTTTAATGTGTTTCATACGATATAAAAATAAAAACTCATGGGATAGGTAAGTAAGTAGTACTAAAAGGAAATAAAACTACTTACATAGCATGGTGTGATAAAATAAACCTTTCTTTATCATCTTTATTGTTTCTTCTCACTATTTGCACTTAATCCAATTATGGTATTTCTTAAACCTTTTGGTCTACCTTTTTCCTTATGACCAATGGTAATTTCATAGTATATTAAAAATAGTATAAAGTATATTTGCTTTAAATTTTTGCCTCACCGAAAAGCTTAAAAATTTAAGGTAAAAATAGTAATTATATAAGTTGTAGGTGTTTTAAATGTAGACAAGTTTTATATTTAAATTTTTTAAATGGGATTTGCTGTTTAGCTGGATGTTGCAAAGAAAGCATTTTTACCCTTAAAAACAACCCCGTTCTTTTCACCCCCTTACTCATTAGCCTAGTTTACACCGCGAGGACCAATTAGATCCGTGGACCAAACCTAGGACTTATTTTTGTTAGTTCACTAGTGTTTACACCAATTTAGTTTATGGATCAATTTAATTCACGTTTAATCCTAGTACCAAAATGACAGCTAAGCATATGACCAAAACCTAACCTCGTTTTTTATCTTTTAAAACTGTATCGCTTTTAAATTCCATATGAAAAAGAATACGCAAACAGTTTTGGTTAAATATCAACAAAATTTTAAAAATATAAACAAACAACAAAATTATTAGGTTAAGACCGAAATTCAACGTCTTTTTCATCGAAATGCGCACTGTCAAAGATCAAGGCTGTCATTTTGGTCCACTAAAAAAAGTCCGACATGTTTACACCAAGGAAAATCATATTTGGTCACCCCCATTTGAGAAGGACCGAATTGGAGTAGCCAATTTTAATACTTAAGTGTTTACACCGTGTATAAAGTACGCGTGACGTCATTTAGACCTCGAACTAAAAATTTGGTTCTCCCGGTTTAAACTAGGCTATTATTTTGGTCCTATATCATTGGTTTGCTGTAAGGAAACATTTTTTTTCACGACCTGTTCTACTTCTATTCCACCTGAGCTAATATAAGTAGTTATATTTTAAAAAAACTAATAAAGATGGATATATCAAATGTGGTATTTTTGTAAAGCTTTTTAAATTGCCTTTTAGTTAGTAACCTAATATACTGGGTGTTCCATTTAAAAAAGGTAACATCTTCATTTTCCTTAAGTTTTTGATGTTTATTTGTTCCTTTTTATACTTATACGCAGATAAAAGATAAAAAATATGAAACTTTTATATAGGAAATTTATTTCTATTATTCTTGGTTATACTTAAAAATGGATGGCAAAACATAAATGAAAACCCTGTACATTTCTGTGCTATCATAACACAAAAATTTGCCAGACCTTAGGCAATAAATCTTCCTTTAATGACCGGAAATTCACTAGAATGGCTCTCTGACTGGCAATCGAGTTGATGAAACAAATCCAATTGTTTTACCGAAATATTTTAACGGATTTATTTCGCGTTGAGCAATGATGACGAGTTAAGGTAAAATAAAGTACGAGTAAGTTAAAGGCCATTTAGATTTTAATCTTGCGTTATTATTTCTTGAGGATTGTTTCTTCGTTAGTTGATTAATGACAGACAAAGGGAAAATAGATCTTTTCACGTTTGATGGATATTTCGTCATTAAATATTGTAAGATCAGGAAACATAGGTCTTAACAGTATTTTAGCGTTGATGATTTGGTAAAATACCGAAAATATTTGAAGCGGTATACCCGAAATCAAATAATTAGCTTCAACACGTATTTTAACCGTTTTACTTCGCTTGCTCAGTTTATGTATTTATTTATATTTTGTTTAATTATTTATTTATTTATTTTTTTTGGGTCAAATTAACACACTCCTAATATTGATAACCATACAATATAAAACATTCTTTATGATTGTTAACAATGATGTACAGTGTAGCTATATTTATTGACCTAAACAAATAACTTTTTCAACTTAGAATCGGGACTAAAGCATGGGTCTCTCACCAGTCCCACCCTAGGCATAGAAGAGGTAGAATGAGAAGTATCAATTACCAACCAAACAAAAACTTCAAAATAAATTATATATATATATATAAATAGGTTAAACGGTTTTACTACAATAAAAATAATGAAGGTTAAGTACTAAAAGCTACCAAATCGCACCAATCTTTTCATCAATCTGGGGTATTTATCAGACAAGTAATAAAATCGTTGATACGCTACGCCAGAGCTGTACGCAGGAGGGGGAAATTGCCTTCCCCCAAGATTGTTGTGAATTGGCTCAGCGAAAGTGAGGGTTGTGTTAAGTCTAAATCTGTATAAACTGTAAATATAGCATTTTTGCGTGTTTTTACCCCTTTCCTTTACCCCTGAGAGAATAGTATTACACTTTGTTTAGGTGCGATGTTAATAAGTGTTTTGTTTTCTGTAATGTGATCGTTTTTTTGTCTTTAACATTTTTTATCTGTAAATATTCTGTTAGTTATGCGAATATGTTTATTAAGGTAGGGTTGCTAACGGATTGTAGGTGAGAACCAATGAGAAGATTGGTGTGATCTGGTAGTTACGACTTATCGTATTTTTTTTTATTTTTTAGTACAGAACCCTCATCATTTTTATTGTAATAAAACCGTTTAATTTTTTTATTATAATTTATTATTATATAATAAAGTACTTGTCCTCTGGTTGTAGACACTGACCCCCATTACCCCCTACCAGAGATTTTTTTTAAAGGTTATTAGAAATGAGGTTCTTAATTAGGGTTTGTAATTGTTAATAACTTTTCTAGTAATTTATGCGGAAGAAAACAAATTTTAGTACAAATTATGTCAGTAAATATATATTTTTGAAGCTAAGGACCCTTTTTTTTGCTCTTTAAATTTTTTTAGCTCAACTTTTGATTTTGTCATACCTGTAACGCCTCTAGAAAATAAAATTATGGTTGCAGAGCACTTAATCCCAAAAATGTGTTTTCCTAATTCGCCAATAAAATTACCTTTTTTGTAAAATATTTTTTCCATAATCTTTTAAAATTTATTTTGCCAAAGTTCTGTTCAAGTCCGTTGTGAAAACCAAAATAATAATGTTTTGCTTAAACTCGAATAAACTCATAATAAAAATAGGGTTTGTACGAGTTTATTTAGAAACAATTATTGAGTCTCCTTTTTTTCCTAAAAACTCTTAAAATGTTTTACATTTTTTTATTATAATTATAAACTTTTTGTATTTTCGTAAGTATTTCTTTTATTTTATAAGAAAGGGTTTCTTCGGTATCTTTTAGATCCCTTTTAACTATTTTTTTAATAAATTATTATTGAAAGTAAACATAAAAAAAGTAACTTATTATTAAAAAACAAATCAAAATTTTAATAGGACCGTTTATTAAAAACTTTTTAACTACTATGAAAGTTATATGGTCATTAGCGTTGGTATTGTTTAAATACTTTTGTGTGTGTGTGTGTGTGTGTGTGTGGTCAGAATTCTGTTTAATATATATGTATGACGACAAACAAGATGTTAAATGTAATTACTAGAAAAGAAACAAGAAGATTCATTTAAGAATGTTTCTTTAATTAGGTAATTAAAAAGTAAATGAAATAATAGACAATTAATTAAACATATCCTGCATAGTCCGGTCAATTTAGACATCCGAGGTTACCATAATTCGCAACCGGCTAAAAATTGGTAGGTGGGTATCATTTAAAACATTATAGTAAATAAAATGTAAAAATTTTTCATTGGTCCGACCAGAGGAACATATTTTACTAGGGGTCAAATGTCACACATACGGGTTTCTCGCGATTTTCAGCGAAACGGCAAGTTTTACACCGTTTTTGAGATATAACGTTTCAAAAGTTGAAAAAGTCGTCATATGAACTCGTTTCCAAGTCACCTTTGGGTTAGTGTACTTGACGCATTTTTTTTAACTGCTTGTCTCAGTAAGTGTATTTACCAGCTATCTATATTCGGTTTAATTTTGAAGTTATTGAGTAGTTAAATATATTGGCAAGGGTTAAAAATAATAAAAGAAATAAAAGCGGTGTAAATTAAAAAAGTAAAATTTATCCATCTAGTTTAATTTCTTATAATGTTTCTGCTTCCTTTTTTCTTCTTTATTACGGGCGCAAGTAAATTTTTCTAATAAAAGCACATTACATGTCTCCTCGTTAGAATCAGATCAATCCCTAATTGTTGGTGATTTAACATTGGAGCACGACATATGTTGACAATTAGTACAATACGACCAAACAAACAATAAATATTTTACAATTGTAAAAAAAAATTGAAGAAGTTCTTTAAGCGCAGGTGGAAGTAAAATTTAAACTGGTTCTAATAAATTATCCACCCACTTCCATGATTTTGGGTCTGGCTGTAACCAAGCCATTCTATCTTGGTAATATACCCGAAAAATATGTAAATAAGCAGCCGCTGAGGTGGGAGGCAGATCAGCAAATTGCACTTGTTTTTTAATTCGATTATTTTTAACGAAACATGCATATCGAACCTTATCCAAGCACGTAGTTTTAGTGGTTTCTCTTTACCCAACCTACTGATATTTATAATATTTCATCTATCGTACCTTATTGGAGCTTCGGTGCTGGCGCTAAAGGGGTGTACTTATACATTATGACAATTACAATTTTTTTAACTTTTTGAATCGTTATATCTCAAAAACAATGGCTCCTAGCAAAACAAGTTTATGAACATTTTTGTAGATAATTACCTAATCTTTTATTTTTGTTTGGGCTAATTCTATGATAAAACTTTGTGACCTTTTGACTCCAATTAATTTTTGGTAATTATCTAGAAAGTTCCGGCAACTCCGATTTTGACGAAATTTGGGATACAGGTTTTTTTAAGGCGCTGATCACGAATCTAACAGATTTTTTTCTGAAACGTTTCGTTCCCGGCATATACATCATTAAAGTTAAAAATCAAATTAACTCAATTGTCACTATCTTCCCCTTCTTTTTGCACACAATTCTTCATTTTAAGTTAAAGTGGTACACAATATTTGATTTTTATTTTTTTAAAACCCCGTTTTTCTATGTATTTTACACCTTTTATCAAATAAATTGCGACAGTTCCCTTTAGAAACGCAGCAAACTATACATGCAACTGTTCCGGCGCATTCTCCGTAACTTGCAACTATTGAAAGTAAAGCTATGCAATAAAATTAAAAAAGTGTAAAATACGTAGAAAAATAAGGTTTTAAAAGGTCAAATACATATATTCATAGATATATATCAAGAATTGTGTACAAAAACAAGGGAGAATATAGTGAAAATTGAGTTGGTTTAAAATTCAGATTCGATCAGCACCTCAAAAACCCCTGTATACCAAATTTCGTTAAAATCAGAGTTGCCGCAACCTTTTTTAGACTATTACCTAATTTTTTCCTCGGCTCGGAATAATGAGGACTTTTTTCATTTTATTTATAATGGTGTTTTGAACAGTCCTACTAATTTTCAACTGGTTGTAAATTTTTATAACTTGACTTCTATTTTCTGGTCTAAATTGACCGGACTATAACTCCAGATTAGTTAATGAATGTAGTGAAATATTCTTTGCTAAAAAAGTCAAAATAAAATAATGTTTCCAGTGATACAGGGTGGTAAAAACATTTTTAAAAAGTAATATGTGTGATCCCATCCAACAAATTTTACTAAAATTCTGTAAGCAGCTATGTTGAACAAGGGTGCATTTTTTGATATTGTTTTTTAGTGTCGCTTGAGTGAGATTTGAACTAAACATTTTAAACACAAATATGGTACGCTACAATTAATTCTTAAAACAAAAATTATATTTGTAATTTTAATTTGTGAGCAAATTAAACTCCTTGATTTTCTTATGTCCGTTGCACGCTTTCATGTTAAAAATATAAAAATCGTATTATGGCTACAGCGCGATAAAAGGGCCTTTTGGTGTTTAACCCTTTTTAAAATTTGTGTTAAAAGTAAAGTAAAAAATGAAAAAGTGTCAATTCTTGCGTTTAAAACACTTTAAAAGTTTTCAAACACCAAAAGGCAACTTCTATTATTTACTACATTGTAAATACATGACAATGCATAAAAATGTGTTCTTATTTACTTTTTAGGTTTTTTTGTCGTTCTGGGTTGTAATAAATTAAAAATATAAATAACTGCTCGTTATGCGCCAGTGTATGTAATATGGGCTGGCAAAAACCGGAAAAAACGGTTTCGGTTAAAACCGGTTAAACGAATATTAAAAACCGGTTTTTAATACCGGTTTTAAAACCGAAAATGGTTTTCAAAACCGATACACCGAAATCGGTTTTTAAAACCGAGAACCGAAAGCGCATATTTTATATTACATATTTGCCGCCCGTAGGCTATTTAATTTTCTCGCCGCCCCTTTCATTTCTTTCAATTCTACGTACTAAATGTAAATCCACAATTTATACAAATTTTGCCGCCCCCTGAAAAACGCCGCCATGGGCTTCAGTCTACTCAGCCTTTTGGTAAATACGCCACTGCATAAACCGCAATCAACCAAAAACCTATTAATTGATATTCGAAAAACCGCTTTTCGATTTTGGTCCGATTATCCAAAAAAAAAAACCGTATTCGAAAACCGTATCCGAAATACCGGTATTTGAAAACCGCTTTTTTAAAACCGGTTAACCGATATTCGAAAACCGGTTTTTAAAACCGGTTAATCGGTATTCAAAACCGGTTTTCGAATACCGGTTTTCGGTTTTGGCCAAAACCGCGGTTAACCGAAAACCGGTCAACCGGTTAACCGAAAAACCGGTTTCGGTTGCCAGCCCTAATATAATATAATACAAAATTGAATATTAATATTGTTTAAAGTAATTATTTTTATTTTTTAATGGTCAGGTCTCTACTTTATAACAATTAGAAATAACATACATCCCTTTGAATTAAATTAAAAGAACTAAAGGGAATATACATATACATACAGGTAACTTTTGTAACCATTTCTAAAGGTCTTCGCACATATGTACACTTTTGGGTGCAACTTTATTGCAAAGTAATAAATATACGTTATGTTTAAATGCTACCAGCATGCTAAATATAGAGAGTGCTTACTTTAATAAAATAAATATATAATAACAAAAAACACACCTTTAATGTGTACTAAAAGTTTGTGTAAAAAGCTCCTACATAATTCCAAAATCTTTATAGGTAAGGATGTTATAAAAAATTAAAAAAATACGCCCCAGCAAAAGCACTTTTTGTGTAAAATGTGAAGAAACATAGGTCTTAAATAAAACGCGATTTTTTTACCCTGTACATATACGAACAATACTTAGAGACATTATATGAGAAGCTCCAAATCACAATGCAGTTTTTGATTTTACACAATTTAAGGAAAATTAAGAAGTATCTTAAAATTTATACTTCGTGTAATATTATTTATGTTTACAAAGTATTTTAATAGCAATAAAATATGTCTTTGATATAGAGTTTGTGACTTAAAGACGTGATTACTTGCAATTTCTAAGCAAGGTCCTTATAACCTATGTCCGAGGATCATCAGTTTCGAAGAAAAAAAAGCTAAACTTATTTATTTTAATTTCTAAAATAAATTAATTTTTGCACCCTAATAATTCCAAATCATATGCCTAATAGCGGAAAATGTATTAATCTATCTTATTTATTTATCAACTGCTTCTAAAAAAATATTTTTCTTGCTTATTAAATACAAATTTACGAAGAGCAATCGTTTGATAGCTTCAGCATACCCTAATGCAAGAAATGTTTAGCCGAATTGAATTTACATTTAATTTTTAGAATGTAATACTGTATCAGTGCGTGCATTTTGATACGAAAACGATGTTTTCGGTACACGAGTATCACGATATGCTTAATATTTACGGAAAGGCTCATTGGAATTCTAAAGAAGCTGGGCGCATTTACAAAAACATTTAATTTACTGGCATTGTCAACACTCTTTAATGGCAAGGCATTGGCAAAAGGTATCAAAAAGACGCGAAAGTGGGCAATTGTTGCAGATAATGTGATGGCATCCGTCATTAATAAGTTATGATGAAAAATGCGTTTAGGATAAGGGGCATCCATCATTAATAAGTTATGCCAAAAAATGCCTTTTGGATGATGGCATCCATCATAAATAAGTTATTGGCAAAAAATGCGTTTAGGATAATGGCATTTATCATTAAATAAGTATTGCAAGTTTTATAAGTTGAATGTACCAAAAGTTAAATAACATATTTGGAATTTTGTAATCGAACAAAATGAGAAAAAAAGGCATAAAAACTTTATTAATAAAAAAATTATATAATATAAATTTTTATACCGTAACAATAAACCAAAAAAAAATAATAAAAAGTATGTAATAAAATTAAAAAAAATAGTAAATCAAAAGAAAACACTTTAAAATAGTAAGTATTTAAGGAACACTTACACTCAATTTTTAGATCCAAAACATTGGGAGAAATATTTCAAAGGAGTTAAATGTCAAAAAAAAACTATTAAATATATATAATTTTTTTATTAACACGTCTTTAAAACTTTTAATAAGGCAACTCCCTGATTTCATATAATTTTCTTAGGTAACTACAAATTTAAAAGGTTTTAAACGAAATGTTTACAGCTCCTAACAGTCTACTTGAATAACCCGCCTTCTAGACTGGCCATCACCAATTAATTACACAACACACACTAATTAGGTAATGAATACACCTAATTATGTCTACTAAAAACTCTTTTCTTTAAAAAAGAAACTAAAAAGCTAGAAAACCACGTAGAAAACAATTGCACAAAGCGGCCAAACAAAAGCAAGGTTGCCTCATCTGTCAAATTGTCAAATCTTGTATTTCGGCTAAGCGGGAAATTTGAATTTATCACCTTCGGTCGAAATCGTCGAAATTAAACCAGCTAATTTTACCATCATTTTATTTTTATTCTTTCAAAATACATAATAAACATTTTGTTTGACTTAATTTTTATTTGCATGATTTGTATCAATAAAATGTTAGGAAAAGGCCATTTGCTTTAAATTATGTAAGAAAACATAAAATACTGTTGTTTAGTCGCCATTATAAATAAAACAGATCAAAAAATTGCTCGAATGTTAGTTAAATACCAATGTTAATAATATGGTTTAAAAAGTATAAATATGCGTTGAAGGTTTGCCTTCAAAAATCCAATATTTATTTGCCTGCAACAAAAAGGCATGCTTTATTTAATCAGGATTGGTATGCTGCCATTTTTGTATGCTTGCCGGCAATTCGCCTGCATGAAAAATTTATTGGCAATTGAGTGTTTATTTAGGGTTAACTATTTAATGCGTATTAGATGTTGGCATAATATTGCCACCAATTGCCAATGCTTTGCCGTCAATGCCAATATGAAAATGTATATTGCCGGCAAATAGTGTTTGCTGGGTATCAGCTAGAAGAACATTTATCGAAGACTCCCAAAGACTTAAGAGTATTGTGATTACTAATCTATTTAACAGTAATTTGTCGGATTGTTACAAATAGTTATTGTCTGATAAATCGTTAAAATTGGTGGTGTGTATCGCTAGGTATCGGTATGTTATTTTTTTAAATAAATGTACTGTACTTAGCATTATAAAATGAAAACAAATGCTACAAAAATTGCTTAAAAGTATTCAATAATTCAAGGCGTAATTTTCAAAAATATCACACCAACGCAATGTCATCAATTATTTCTGATCTTCGTGCGCTGTATCGCAATTGTGTTGCAGCGCTGCCAAATTTTAGGGAAAAATGTAATTAGTTACAACTAATTTTTTCCGGAAACAAATGATTCTCAGACATGATTTATAATAAACCATTTTGCTTAGAATAATGCAAAGAATCATCTCTTGAAGTTATGAACATTATTTCCCTATCACCCTGTATATAAACTAAACATTGTTTGATTAAAATACAATTTAAAATTCATAAATAAAAACCGCAAGTAAAAATTGTAAGGTTTTCCAAAAATTGTGTTTTATTAAAATATGCGTTTTGTTTGGAGCTCCTTATTTGTTGTGGCACCATCGTAAATAATATCTATTTGTCATAGGTACTTGAGGTGTTTTTTTAATATGTGGGTGTACCTAAGCTAAATAATAATGCAAGCCCAAAAAAATAGGTGTCAGTTGTTAATTCTTTTGTTATTGATAGTCAAGCAATACAACATTGTATAGCGATTACATAAATACTGTATAATCCGATAAATCACACGATTCTTATGGGACGAAACAAAAGAAATCTATTGCCTAATTATTTATTTTCCTGCTGTCTAAAGCTAATCTATACTCCTGCGTAATTTTGGACATAAGCAGCGATGTAGTAGTGAAAGGAATGATAATAACTTAAACAATGTTTTTAAATAACTTTAATTTTAAATTTTTGAAGCAAAAGACGCTTTTTAATAGCAATTGTAGTTAAAATTGAGACACCATACATACCTTTATTTCTTTTACAGGGGTATTAAAAGGTTTTATTAAACCGATTTTGATGTTATCAGGAATTTATTTTAATTTACAATTACAACAAATAATTATTTATTTATTTGCCATTGATACACCTCCTCCCCATAATTTTCTAACTGCAAACAAATCGTCCTCGGCAATATCAAAAATAGGAAAGTTGATAAGAGCCGATATTATTGCTTAAAAAAGTTGTTTCTTAATAGCTTTGTTCGCGGGTTTGATTCTGAACCGGTTCTGGGACTATTCGCATGCGGAGTGAAAAAGCAGCGTTCGCGGTTAGTAAAATCCTGAATTTTTAGTAACAGTTCTGTGTTCGCGGGTTACAATAGAATCAGTTCGTTACCGTTTCATAACCTGATTAGCAATCCTGGGATTTTTGTTGGAACTAAAAGTTCAGTTCGGAATTGCATGCGCATTGTCGACATGGTCAGCTGTTTTCTGTTTTTGTGGTACAGAAATAAACCGTTGTATTACAGTTTACTTATTTCTGCCACTTTTTATGCGGGTTAATATACCTGTTAAATATATTTTTATATTTTTGTGATTCTGAGCGTATATAAACAAAGGATTTTTAATTGTATTCCGTATGCAATAAAATAAATAAAGATTTAATTAAAAATATAGACAATATTGCAAGATTTTACCATTTCCTGTTGATTGAATATCTTTAGTTAAATAGACATACTTATGTTTCCGAACTAATAAATAACTAGACATGCGCTTTAAAACAATTCTAAACCAGTTCGGTTCTGGTTCAGAATCGGTTCATTACTAGACCCGCGAACAAAGCTAATATTACGAATTGAAACAAGTTTGATTTTGATCTCTTAAAAGTTATAAAAATATTAGTATTAACTTATTTTATTTTACTAAGAAAAAAGTCGCTTAAAAAGATACCTTAAAAGTACTTTTGTGAAATTGAAAAAAAATGAGATACGCTACTTTGTGATATTGCCAAAGAAATATGATCAAAGCGTTTTCGAATTTTAAATTCAGGTGTTTTAGCCAAATTGTGAAGTTTAATAAAATGTTCTAATATTAATTTAATTGATCATAAAATGTATTCTAAATAGGTTTATTTTACTTAAAAATCAAAAAAGTTGGTTTACTTTTGGCAAAAAATTATGTTTTTGCTATAAATTATATTTTCTTTACAAGCAAACATATTTTATAAAAAATAATGTTTTTCGAAAAATAAAATTTTTGACTAATTTTTCTTCCTGTAAACCCCACCTGTGGATAGTCTGTAGATTTAGGTATATCTTCTGAAAACTTTGACAACCGCCTCTCTTTAGCAATATTTTATAACTTTAATTTAGTTTTTTCTTGTTAAATATTGGTAGCAAAAGTATTTTAAAGAAAGTTCCTAATTTTAACCCAACAATCCCTCTACTTTAATTTAAAAGTATTTTTTCTTTGTAAAATTTGTATAACTACCATGTCAATTATCTGAAATGAAAAAGTCTTATGTAGTTTACAGAATAGAAGAAGAATAAATATTTACTAAGAATTTTTATTTATTTTAATTTGATTTATTTACATCTTAAGCCGCCTACAGACGCGTGTAATGCAACCTGCAATACAACATGCAACGCAACAAGATTCGCACGTGCTGAAACGTTCGTCGTGATCATTCAAGAAAAAATGAAAAACGATGATAAAATGTGAAGACGGAAGAAAAAATACCTTAAATAATTGAATGTTATAGAGAGAAATCAATTTTTTAAGATCGTTTTTTTGTCAAATTGGTGATTTTGTACCAGCGACGATATCTTTTGGTTTTCCAGTTTTCGTCTACCATTTAATATGTAAAATTGAAAAAAATATCTTGCACGACAACCTCTTTAGTCTACAAATTCGTTTAAAATGCGGATAAGCCTATTCGCAGAGGAGGTTGCAGCAACGACATTAAAACCTTTTGGTTGCATTGCATGTTACGTCGCATGTTGCGTTAACGGTTGCTGCCCTTTATTATTAAATTTTAAAAATTGTGTCGCTATGTGTGTAATATATCTATACTAAAATCCTTTATGTGATCATCCAAAAATATTGTGTTTAAGTTAAATTTTAACACTGACTGGATATGGACATTTCTACTAATAAGTTCTGATGAAGGCCTCATACCAAGAGCCGAAACGTTAAAATTAAAATAGTATTTTATAAAGAAAATTTTGTTTTATCTGGCCTTTAATCCCAAGAATATTAAATAATAAAACAATATATATATATATACAGGGTGTTATTTAATAGGTGTCCGATATTTCAGAGAGTGATTTTTCAAGTATTTTTATGGTAAAAAGTTCCTATGAACGTGTGGTCTAAGATGCTTCGCTTTCAAGATACAGGATGTCAAAGTTTTATTTTTATTTATGTTTTTTCTGCATAATTTCCTAAATAATGCCGATTTCCAAACGAAAATTGGTACCTAGGGGTTTTTGACATGAGAAATTTGAATTTGATCTTAATTTAGCTCTTACTTGTAGAGGGCGCTAGCCACATGTATATTCTCACTTTCAAAGGCTCATGACTTTTTGTACAACCCTGTATTTACATTTTTGTTAAAAGAAATGGATTCCCTAGTCATTTTTACGTAAAAAGGTACTCTTATTAGATGACGCTAGGAGCAACCGTTTTCGAAATATTTTAGTTTAAAATAATCGATGCATACGCTTAGTAATAAATATGCTAAGTAAAGACCGCCGAAAATGACGGTTTTATCAAGTAGCCTAGTCAATGCATTTTGTTTGTGTTGTCATGTAAAAATTCAGACATAATACAATTTTGACGTACTTTGACGTACAGTTGAGTAGTAGGTAATAAATATAAATAAAAATAAAACTTTGACACCCTGTATCTTGAAAGCGAAGCATCTTAGACCACACGTTCATAGGAACTTTTTACCTTAAAAATACTTGAAAAATCACTCTCTAAAATATCGGACACTTATTAAATAACACCCTGTATATATATATATATATATATATATATATATATATATATATATATATATATATATATATATATATATATATATATATATATATATATATATATATATATATATATATATATATATATATATATATATATATATTTTTTTTTTTTGATTTCTTAAGTTTCTTGGATCCTAATTTATATATTTTTTAATGTAAAATTTTCTTGGGGATTCGATCCGGGAAAAAAACGATGTTGTTTTATATATTAACTACATTGTGTATTACAATTTAACGTTTCGGTTTTCATTTTAACCTTCATCAGAAATTTTATGCTGCAGAAAGAAGATTCCTCTGAGTGCAATATTTGTACTTAAATTAAAAACACAATCAACAAAACATTGTTACGTCACACAATTACGAAAAAAACAAACTACTATAATATTTTTGAAACGAACAACATGCATGTATGTATATAAATTAAATAGTTTTAAATTTAATTTATATACATACATGCATGTTGTTCGTTTCAAAAATATTATAGTAGATTGTTTTTTCGTAATTGTGTGACGTAACAATGTTTTGTTGATTGTGTTTTTAATTTAAGTACAAATATTGCACTCAGAGGAATCTTCTTCTGCAGCATAAAATTTCTGATGAAGGTTAAAATGAAAACCGAAACGTTAAATTGTAATACACAATGTAGTTAATATATAAAACAACATCGTTTTTTTCCCGGATCGAATCCCCAAGAATACTTTACATTAAAAATATATATATATATATATTTTTAAGATACGCCACTGGCTACATATTTATTTCAAATTATAAAAGTCAAATATCAATATGTTTTGTATTTGGTATCATTTATCTTGATGACAACGGCATTTTTCGATAATGTTTTTTTGGGTGTCTTACTCCAGTGTGTGCATTTCACTTAAATAATTGTTTGATTGTTTGGTTTTATGAACCATTAGATGATTTTTAACGTCTTTAGAATAAATTACTTTTTAATTTATAATTTTACCGGGTGGGGCATCACCAGACTGGCAATAGAAAAATCAATGTAAATTATGGTACCCTAAATATTTGCTGCCCTATTGATTTTAAAACAAAATTGTAATATACTATTTAAAAGACGAGACGTTACGATAAGCTTACACACTAAATTTAGTTATTTTCGTTGAAGCCAATTAAATGTTATTTAGGAAAACATATTTTTATAACCGTTGCATACCTGACACAAACTTAATGAATCAAAACTTTGTAGTGTTTTTGTAGGCATATTAAACTATAAGGCATAGTTGTACAAAGCAGTTTTAAACTTAGTTCTACTGAAAGGTCAAGCCTTTGACCTTTCCGTAAAATCTCAATATTGCTGTCAGTATCAAGGAATTAAAAGAAATTAAGATTTGTACAACTGTGCCTAAAAGATACACTTAATATTACTGGTTATATCGATATTTTTAATTTAGCGCCTGAATATCCCAAAAGCCAAAAAAGTCCTTTTTTCTTGATTTTTCAATTTAATGTAAAGAATTTTTTCCAAAAATCGAACCCATTTTTTGGGAAATTTATTTAGGATTTCAAAACCCTTTTAAATTTTTGGGCAATTAGCGGTTGCTGGGACATTGATGGTTAAAGAAAAAAGATCCTTTTTTATTCAAAGTTTGATATTTCTGCAAAAGGTTGTAGTATCGACCTTTAAAAAAAGTAAAGGTAAATCAGCAAGTTATCTTATCCTAAAAACATTTTTTTAGTTCGAAAACAAAAAAACGAAAAAACTCGATTTTTTTGTATTCATTAGGCCGTATTTCAACGGGCCACTTTTTGAAGTTGTTATGGGACACACATGTGGCCTACACTGGCGCCCAAAGTCGATTGATGAGATAAGGTCACGACATTCGACATATTGGCTAGCGCGGCTGAGACGTCAAGTCAGGCCATTTTCGGCCATGTTTGATTTTAGGCAGATCAGTGGCGTAGAATTAAGGAGAAAACAAAAAAGCACTGTATGTTGTAAACAAAAATTATTGGATTATTTTAATAGGCATAACCTAAAACAAAAACATAAATGTGGTTTAAATATTGAAAATTAAAAATTATTAAAGCGACGACGAGGTACCTGGCAGAGCAAAACATTTTCCATGGTTCCGTAAGTCAAAAACAATTTTAAATACTTTGTATACAAGGTGTCCGCTAATGAATGGTACACAGAAAAACCACAGATTTCTTATGCCAAAATATTAAGATTTAACCAAACATACCTAATATCCAAAAGTTTATAATAAGGAAGATACGGGGGTGTCATAGTAAAAAGAAAAAGAAAATTTATTTCGATAATTGTTCCCCCTTTTTAAATATCTTAATAAAACGGTATCTTGGGGTTTTTAAACATTAGCTTTTCAGATCGAATATTAATTTTTGTGTTAAAATCTCTAAAACTACCCAATTTTTTGTTACTACTCTGTATGTATGTAAACTAGTAAGTTTCTCTATGCTTTCTGCACAAAAACGGTATACTTAGTGAGAATCGGTCTTGACAGCCGTTTTTAAGGTATTCACGTTTTAGTTGTTTAGTGCACCCGAAAGTTTGTACCTTCAATAACATCGTATTAGCTATAATTACAACAGCTGAGATATAAACAGCCCATAGCTTAAAACTCCTCGATACCGAGAAATGTTTAAGACATATCAGAAATTATCGAAATGCATGAATAAAAAATATTCATATCCCTTTAATACCCGTATCTTCCTTATCATTAACTTTTGGATATAGGTATATTTGTTTAAATCCTAAATGGGTATTTTCGCATAAGAAATCTGTGGTTCTTCTGTGTACCATTAATTAGCGGACACTCATCAGTATCATATGTATATAAAAATACGAATGACTGAAAACTATTCGACTAAACACTATTAAAATCTCTAAAATAAAACGAGTCCGAACGAATAATATGTGAAATCTCTAAACTAAACAAAAACATTAACAACTGAAAATCCTTGCAAAATATACAACCAAAATAAAAATGGCAAATTTCCACAGTTTTTACCAAACAAACCTTCGACAAGGCACGACTCTGTCATCAGCTAATAATGCTACCAACTTTGAACAGAACTGCCAACCGAAATCGTAATTCTCACACCCTCACGTCCCTGACAAAAGCTATCCCCGGTCTTGCTTATGTCTAAACCCCTTCTCATAAAGAAATTCTGCTGTCGCCCAGCAAAATTTTATTTCTTTTTACACGGGCATTTTGACAACTACATTTAAATTTTGTCGCCGTCCAGTCGCCGATCCCGTCCACTGACTACAAAAGAAATGCAGCGGCTTGACGAACTACTTTTTGTAGTCGGATCGGCTACTATCGAACTACTTTTTGTGGCCCATATCAACTTTAAAAAGTGGCCCGTGGAAACACGGCCTTAGGATTGCGCGGTACATGTTGCTTAATTTTTTTTTATTGGAGGATCTCAAAACTAGAAACTTATGCTTTAAAATGCTTTTTTAATTTGGGTAAGATCATTTTTAAGTTAATATAACCACTTAAAATTTATTATATTCGATTTTGCCCCAGCTTTTTACTACCTACGAAAAAAATTACATTAGCTTTTCAGAGAGGTGCCACATAGGGGGTATTGCCATTTTTAAGTGACTGGAGATGCAGCTTAAGGGGTTGATAGAAGTTTTTGAAAAATACGCCATTTATATTTTTTTCGAGTTTTACAGAAATTTTTGATATTTCCCATTATTTAGAACATATATAGTTATTGTAGGCTTTAAAAAACATACTCTGTATATTAAAATCGTTAAAAAATCTGGCAAAATGAGTACTATTATTTTTTAATGATCTTTTATATGTTAACAATGTGCATAAACAAAAGATCGCCGAAAAATGTTGGTTCCATACAATTCGTGATGAAAGAACTATGTTAAGTAGGCCCAAATTTGTTACATAAATAACCGTATGTTTAAAACCAATAAATCAAAGATGGCACTAAAAGACTGAAACAATGGATGAGTGTTACATTCTAATTGAGTTTAGACAAATGTCTTTTCCTCTTTTGGAATGTCTGATAAATAATTGTACTCTCTTTTAAAAAAGACAACTGTTTCACTGCTGGATAAGTCACGATTAATAATATTTAACTACAATGATTGCAATTTATTATATCTTTAAATCAAATCGGACTTTCATTATCAAAATTAAATAATTTTACACTGCAAGTAATTATCAAACCTAAAATATGTTTTTCTTACCCCCTTTTTTGCCAACTAATTTTGATATAAAATAAATCTTTTAAAACTTACAATCGGCCTTATTCAGAGGGCTCCTGGATTATTGGTTATTAACACGTACATTTTCAATATCCAATGTTAAAGAAAAAAATAAGATGTCAGAAAGCAGAAATCTAATTCTAATTCAATTCAATTAATTGTGGCGAGCAGTGGTGCAGGGACTAACGTGCCAGCCTCTCACCGCAGCGATCCGGGTTCGAATCTCGGAATCGGACATCGGATTTTTAATTGCTCGTCACCTCACAGTTGGCAATGGCAACCACTGTGTAGTATTCTGCCATTCCTAGGTAGTGGTTATTTAAAAATAACGTCCGTGGTGGCACTACCGCGTTTTCAAGAGGTGCTGTGAAATGCAAAAAATTGCATGTTTCAGTGCTTGGATACCGTTGACGGAACACGACAATAATGGGTTAAACATCCATTAACCCGGCACTCACGGTACACTGGTATTTAGGCATAAGCCTTTGTGAGATGTCATAAAGATTAAAACAAATCATAAGTGTCAGAAATGTTTATTTCTGTTTCCAGTGCTTTATACAGTGTGTCTACTAAGAAGAGGACAACTCAAGACAAACAACGCAAATTCCAAAATTTCTTAACCAAAGTGTTCCTCTTATGTCTAGTAGCATTTGTTATACCGGGTGATGCATCGCCGGGCGGGTCATAGGAAATCCCATGTAATTTTTAATGGGGTCAATTATTGGCTCCCCTAATTATTTTAGAGAAAAATTCTACTAAATTTTATTGAAGAGCATGCAAATCTACATACATGGTAAAAACTTTAGATTTTTGGGTTAACCCGTTTGCTAGTTAGATGCTAACATATCTTTAAAAATTGTTACATTATTATCGCCTCTTATTTATGAAAAACAAAAATACCAGTTAGCGTGACATAACGTTGTCATTTTAAAATTAAGTGTTTTATTATTATCAAAAAATTGTACAGTGAAAAGATTAAAGTTGTATTTATACAAACGAATTAAGTTAAGTTAAACTAAACTAGAGTAACAAATTTCAAAAACTTATGACATTTATATTATTTACATGCTTCAAAAATTATAAATTTTATTACAATAATTATTATGTAGGAAATAACTTAAGATTTAAGAAAATTTTCAAATATTCCTCCATTGACTGCTAGACAATAACCCAGACATCCATAAAATTGTCTTTTTACATTGGCTAACTGGTAAATTGAAATTTTATTGCATTCTGCAGAAATAGCATTTTTTAACTCATCTAGATTAAAGTAATTTTTATCCTTGTATATCATGCTTTTTAAATGGCCTCAGAGGAAGAAGTCATTTGGCGAAATATCGGGAGACCTGGCTGGCTAATTTATGGTGTGATGTAGGCCAATATCATTTCCATTAAAAGCATTGTGTGATGTAGGCCAATAACATTTCCATTAAAAGCATTGTGTAAATATTCCCGAACAGCCAGGGTATTATGTGCCGGGCAGCCATCCATTTGGCACCAAATTTCCTGATTTTCCCTGGATACATCATTTAAAGCGGGTAAAATTAGTTCTTCGAGTAGTTCCAAATAAAATTCTGCATTCAAATTTTGATTAAGAAAAAATGGTCCAATAATATGTTGTCCGAAAATCCCCGCCCAAACATTTACTTTCTGTGGTTATGGCGTCCTCGTTTCGACAAATCTGTGTTGGTTTTCTTTGCTCCAGTATCGGTAATTTTAACGATTGGGTTCATTGTTTAACGTAAATGTGCACTCATCAGTTAAACAAATATTTCTTAAAAATTCTCTGTCCATGTTTGCCCTTTCTATCATGTCAAAACAAAATTCCTGCCGTCGTATTTCATCCCCATTTCTTAGCTCTTGATGTCTTTTATATTTGTATGAAATTTATTCATGCCTTTTCAATATCCGGAGTACTATTGATTGATCTTTTCCTATGATATCCTGAAGTTTCCTTGTACTCACCTTCCCTTCATTTCTTTCACGTGCAATAAAATTTCCAAGTCTCTATCATCTCTTACATTTTCTTCTCTTTGATATTCCCTAGCTTCACATCTGCAGTTATTTATCACTGTGCCTTTGGTCTCAAATTTTTTTATAGTCCTATCGGCTGTTGAGTTTCCGGGTATCGGTATATTCGGATACTGAGCAGCGAACATGTCTGATACCTTTTGGTAACTATTTCCTTGATAGAACCGTTTAATAATGAATACTTTTTCTTTAATAGAATAACTCATGGTTAATCTTTTCGCTCTACGTTTTTAATAACGTTAATAATAAAGCACTAAATGTCAAAATGACAACGTTATGTCACGCTAACTGGTATTTTTATTGTTGTTCATAAATATAAGGCGATAATAATGTAACATTTTTTAAAAATATATTACCATCTAACTAGCAAACGGGTTAACCGAAAAATCTAAAGTTTTTACCATGGACGTAGATTTGTATGCTTTTCAATAAACTTCTCTAAAATAATTAGGAGAACCAATAATTGACCCCATTAAAAATTACATGGGATTTCCTATGTCCCGCCCGGCGATGCATCACCCGGTATATTTGGTGTCAGTCCCGTGCCCCAGTTATTAACCCTTAAATAGGCGCGTGCCTTTTTACTACGTATTACGTAAGTAGGCGGGGGTCAAATATACCCCCGCACCGTAAAAATCCAATGATCACTTTTTCTTGTATTTTTTAAAAAATTTCCAAGTTATATTTATAGTTAGGACCATTTTTTTAATGTATATAAAAAAGGTGCCCAGAAAAAAAATACTCGTATTAAAATTTTTAAATGTAATTTTAATTGAAGTCACTTTCTTCTTTTTAAGCCGATTATAGGGCGAAAATGCGAAAGAAGTAAAAAACTAAATTTTATATTTATGAGTACTGTTTATACTTTGCTTAAGTTGCCATAAATTAAATTAAATAAATTATATGACCCCAAAAATAATGTATTTCTTTTACATTCTATTTACTTCTAACAGAATTTACAAATCTGGTCTGAAAAACGTAAAATAAAATTAAAAAAACGTAATTCTCCTTGAGAAATAATACTTAAAATATTTATAATAGCAAATTAACTGGGACTTTATTCTGAATCTGTTCCTTCTTCACAAATTGTTTTTATATGATGTTTGCACATTGGCTGTCTTTACTTCACACAAGAATTTGATGTCATGTTGTCTTTTTGTCGGGGACAAAGAATAAATCTGCTTACTCCCTAAACTTCCCGCAACTCGATATACATATTGCTTGAAACTGTATAACGTTAGAAGGCGTGGGGGGGGTTAAAGTAACCCAGCCGCAATGAACGGGAATTTTTAAATATATGTGTTTTTGTAATTATCATATACCTAACAAGGTTTTACGAAAGTACTTACAGGTTTTTTGCTAATTGTAAAAAATCTCAAAGTTATTATAACATTGTCAAAGCTGGGGGTTAATTTGACTTCCGCATGCCTACTAAAGGTTTAATGATAAACATTTAAAAATATTATCTATGCCACTGATGTTATAAACCATTTTTTGTACTAAAAAAATTAAAAACCTTCTTTAGTCAATAATAAATACCTAATATTATTTAAGCAAGTATTTAAAGATCATTTCTGACATTTTCAAATAAAAAGTTTTATTTTAAACCTTATTTAACATTTGACCTAATTATTTTTAAAAATAACACTTAAGCCAAACTTTAATATACCGGGTGTCAATTTGAAAACTTCCCACCCTTAATATCTTTCTTGGAGTTAAAAATATGACAAATCGGAAAGACCCGTCAATTTTATTTGTAAGGGGGACACTTAAAATGAATATTTTTAGCCTTCTTGTTTCAACCCCTAGGAGGGTAGATGTCACCCTTAGAATATTAAATGGGAATGGGGGTCAAGTGATACATCATTTTAAAGCTCCTGACGAGTACTTTATAACCCTAGAATATGAAGTCAATATCTTCACCTATTACAAAATGGCGGTACTTTAAAAATTACCTAAATACCTGATTTGGATGGCCATATTTCCGAAACTAATAAAGTTAGATGTACCTAATGTGGTGTTTTCTTAAAGCTCTTTTAAAGGTCTTTTTAATGGTAAAATAATATACAGGGTTCTTAAATAAAAAATATGTACTTTTTCTTCTACCCTGTATATTACTACCAGTATCACCATTAAAAGACCTTTAAAAGAGCTTTAAGAAAACACCACATTGGGTACATCTAACTTTATTAGTTTCGAAATATGGCCATCCAAATCAGGTATTTAGGTAATTTCAAAGTACCGCCATTTTGTAATAGATGAAGTATTGACTTCATATTCTAGAGGTTATAAAGTACTCGTCAGGAGCTTTAAAGTGATGTATCACTTGACCCCCATTCCCATTTAATATTCTAGGGTGACATCTACCTCCTAGAGGGTTGAGTAAGAAGGCTAAAAATATTCATGTCCTTACAAATAAAATTGACGGATCTTCCGATTTGTCATATTTTAACTCCAAGAAAGATATTAAGCTTGTGAAGTTTTCAAATTGACACCCAGTATAGATTATGGTCCAGCAGCTTGTATTGTGTTGTATTGTATTGTGGTTTTTCATAAGTTGACATTTAAAATACAAAAACAACTTTTGGGTTACTCATTATGTTACTTACCTAACTTGAAAATGTGGTAGCGTTCCATTGTGGGCAAAATTCTGCAATTAAAAAAGCCTGGTTAGGAAATCCATATTTAAAAACATTATTAAAATATAAAGATCGTTGTGAAGGTCGAACGAACATTGATGAAACTCTATGTCTAGGTTGGTTCTCATGTATATTGGCAAATTTATTTTTTATTTGTTTATATTAAGTTTAATATTGCTTTAATGCCTTAAAACATTTTGCTTAAGAATCGTTGTTTTTAAAATTAGTTATAAATAAAATAATATTGTTAATTATAGGCAAGATAAATAAATTAAAGTAAATCTTAAGGTACAAATAAAGGCGTTGGTTTCAATGTGTAAAATTTTCAATATTTTTATCTTTTTTAAAAACTTGACAAAAACCCTATAATTTAAATTTAATGCAAAATTATATACAAAGTGTTTGTTTAAAAATGTTTGTTTAAAAGTTACCACTCAATTATCTGCGAAAAGAGACAGATTTGAGAAAATCGCCGAAACACGTCAAGATATTTATTGAGGGAAAACGTTTTTACACAAAATTGGATGGCGTCCCTTCAACCCCTCAGCCACCAAGGCCCCCACCCCAAAATTCATAAATAAGAAGAAAGGTCGGGTGATTTTTTTATCTTTGGACAAACCACGAAGACTAAAAGCGTAAATACTAACGTACCGTGGGTGTCTTAAGCGAGGTAAGAGGAAGTTTGTTAACGCGGGACTTAAATACTTGAAGATTTGGGGGAAGGAAAGACCTCCGTGGGCAGCGGGTTCCACATTCTAAAAACTCTAGGGATAAAAGAACGAACAAAGTGGGAAGTTCGGGGCCTGTCCAGTTGGACCGTATAGAGATGCATACGCGTGGAACCAAGAGTTTTTCTGTTGGGAACCGTCAGTGGAGGGACTATACTGGACAATTCTTTAGAGCAAAAGCCATAAAAGTACCTATAAAAACGGTAGACATCCCACAGCCCGACGATGGGCAAGAGAGGGCAGCCTTTCTGTAAGTGAAGGATCATTAATGAGACAAATACTGCCTGTCATGCAAAATTTTGTGTTTTTCTAAATACTTAAGAATTTGTGAATTAATGAATGTTTCCATTACTTTACATTTTACTTACTTTACATTACTTTACATTACTTTACATTACTTTACATTACTTTACATTACTTTACATTACTTTACATTACTTTACATTACTTTACATTACTTTACATTATTTTACATTACTTTACATTTACTTTACATGATTTTAAAGCTTCTGATGAGTACTTTAGAACCCTAAAATATAAAGTCAATATCTTCACCCACTACAATAAGGAGGTACTTTAAATGTTACCTGATTGATATGGCAATATGTTCGAATCTTATAAAGTTTGATATATCTACTTTATAATTGGTATTTCCTTAAAGCTCTTTTAAAGTTCTTTTAAATGGTAATATAATATACAGGGTGCTTCATTAAGAAATATACGCTTTTTTATTCTACGCTTTAAGAAAAAACCACGTTAAGTAAATCCTACTTTATTAGTTTCGAAAATATGACCATCCTAATCAAGTATTCAGGTAATTGTATTGCCATTTTGTAGTAGACAAAGGTATTGACTTTATATTCTAGGGTTATAAGTTACCCGTCAGGAGCTTTAAAATGATTATCACTCGACTTCCCTTCACATTTAAGAATTTTGTGGTGGAAGCCCTATTGGCTCCCCTAGGGGTTGAAGGGGCGCAATTTAATTTTTGTGAAAAACGTTTAATCTTAATCAATATCTTGATGTGTTTTGGCAATTTACTAAAATGTCTGTCTATTTTCGCAAATATCTGAGTGGTAACTTTTTAAATGAACTGCATAAGTTTGAGTACTCTGTTATAATTAAAATCGATGCCTAAAAAATAATAAATTTCATTT
Source organism: Listronotus bonariensis (assembly GCA_014170235.1). Classification (NCBI taxonomy): domain Eukaryota; kingdom Metazoa; phylum Arthropoda; class Insecta; order Coleoptera; family Curculionidae; genus Listronotus; species Listronotus bonariensis. Next base: position 57,320 of record JACEGR010002950.1, read on the forward strand.
TGACGCTAAAAATGCCATTTTTGGAATATTAAAACCATTTTTATATTATAGAGTTTTGGACTAACAAAAAAGCACAATTATCTTATGAAACTGAAACAAGAAAAGAGTGCAGCAATATGGTTCTGGTTATGATACATACTTACAAAAAATTATAACTTTAAATTTCCAGCAATAAAAATAACTTTTTTAATACAAATACATTTAAGATGTAAATAAAAAAGTTATACAGTGTATTTCAGGGTAGGGGTTACAAGAGGACAAATGGACAAAAAAAATTGAAATTGATCAACTTTCTTTTGGAAAACTGGTCGCATAATCCAAAACTAATTAAAACAAAATTTTACTTCAATTGGTAATATGCAGGGCTAGTAATAACTAAAAATATAAATAAATGACCAAGAGTAAAGTAACTTTATTTTTAAAAATAGAACAAAATTTTATAAGTAAGTGTTGTAGAGAATTAAATTTTATATAAAAATTTAAAATCAAAGAATAAAGTAAAAACATATGTTTCCCAATTTTTTACATTACGCATTGACACTTTTTAAAATACTTAGCATAAGGCAGCAAATTTTAAAAAAAAAGTTATAATGCGTAATGTAAAAACTGACAATACCTTTTTTTTCTGTTTGTGCTTTAACTTTTACTTTTGACATAAAATTCAATTTGCTACAACATTTACTTAGGTATACAATTTTGTTTAATTTAAAAAAATAAAAGTAGTTAACTTCTGGGCATTTTTTATATTTTTAGTCATAACTCGCCTTGTATAATACCAATCAAAGTAAAATTTTGTATTTCTTTGTTTTGAACCATGCGAACAGTTTCTCCCAAATTTTGTTTTAAAATTTAAAAAATTTTGGTCCATTTGTCCTCTTGTATACCTATCCTGGGACACACTGTATAACAAAAAAATTGTGATAACCAGTAACCAGTAAAAATTATGGATTTAAAATATCTCTTAAATTACATCGGTACACAAAAAAACTAGTTTGATGTCCACCGAACGCGACCTATCTATTGGTTGTTTTTTGACCCTCTAAATCCGAATTTCAAGTCACGTTTGAGCCGTACGGGACCCAATTTCGAGTAAATTGCAAAAAACGTAAAAATGGTGCAAATTTTATCCATTTTTTACCGTTTTTTGCAATTTATTCAAAATTGGAGGGTGTACAGCATAAACTGATTTAAAATTCGGTTTTAGCGAGGCTAAAAACATGCCTGTAGATAGGTCGCGTCCGCTGTACAAAAACTTTTTTTTGTGCACTGGTGCACCGGCCCATATATGAAAAAAAATCAGTACACCGGACGCGACCTATCTTGGGACTTGTTTTTTGGCCCGCTGAATCCAAATTTTAAATATAGGTCTTAAATTGTGAAAAATCGTAAAAAATAGCGAAAATTTTTACCCATTTTTTACGGTTTTTTGCAAGTTACTCGAAAACGGGACCCCTATGGCCTTAACTGACTTGAAATTTGGATTCAGAGGGTCAAAAAACATACCCGTAGATAGATAGCGTCCGGTGCACAACAATTTTTTTTTTGTGTATTGGTGCTATTAATAATTTTCGTTTGTCTTCCGATATTTTTTTATTTTTACTAGTGCAGATATTCATGACTAAATCTATATCTCTTTTACCTTCATTTTATTGTTGTTTCTCTTATTAACTTATTAAATATTTCGTATTTATGTCTTATTGTTTAAACCTTTTGCCACTTTCAAACACAAAGTGTGGAAATTAAGCATACCAAAAGGTTGTCTGGGAACTTCCTTTGTCTTAGTATATGAATGAGGATTAATAATATGACAGTTTAACCTACTTTGCTTATCGTTTAGTTTTGATCTATTAAGACCAGTTTTATTTTTATTATTTTTGGAAATATTTATGGTAAATAGGTGTTGTTACCACATGACATTCGCAACTTTATTATGATTTTGAAATATGAAAGAATAGTTTTGGTTCTGTTTTAGTCAGAAATGCGAGATATATGTATAATAGTTAAGAAGTAGGGGTGTGCGAATAATTCAAACTTGATGACGAATTGATCGTATCGAATCGAATATCAATATTCGATTCGAAACTCAAATTGCGTTACGCTGAAAATCGTGAAAAACCCGTATTTTTAACTTTTGAGGACTTTTTACATTTCATTAAATTTATAACGATGTTTTAAATGATCCTACCAATTTTCAGCCGGTTGGGAATTTTTGTAACCTCGGATGTCTAAATTGACCAGACTATATTAAGATTATTATTTGCCTCGTGTTATGATGCTGCATATACCATTAACTCATAACTAACTTCCTGATTTTACTTAGGAATGTAATCTAATAATGGTATCAAAGGCATTACGTCTGCTTTGGGCGTAGCAATTTGTACTAAAATAAGTACTACAAATCGCCTTTGGCTTCTTTTCTCCTGTAGAACACTAAAAAGCTATACCTAATCATAAAATGTCAATAAGTCAAGCAGAAGCTAATCTATTGCACAATGTAAGATAGCAAAATATTATTGCTTAGAAAAGTGTAATGGGAAGAGAAATGAAATATACATCTTTATTCGATACTTTCTTTAAAGACCACGACTTTCTTACTATTAAAATATTGTTTGGTTATGTGTTGTTTAGTTTTTTAATATTCCTTTTACTGTTTAAAAAAATCTATTTATTTTGTTCTCTTTATTTTCCAATTTCTTTTAATTTATATGATTTTTAATATTTATATACAAACTGTAAAAAATTAAACCATTTAATATAGTCCCTGAGCCAGTAGTATAGTGGACTTTATGATAAGAATACTTTTAAAACGTTTTAAGGGCTGTTTCTTCTGACGAGTTTACCACGAATTTTAATACCGTCATATATGGATTCGGAGCTTTAATCCAGCCTGTATATGTCAAATATTTCTGGTGTCGGACTGAGTGAACGCGTCACTTTTTGTCGAACAAGTTTGCCACAATGTTTTACATGCAATTTTTAAACACTGTGCCAAAAATCGTAAGGGTTACAGTCACGTTACCCGCCTAGTCCAATACCCAAAAGATATGATTGAGCCTTATAGTTTCATGGCTGTAACCCTTACCATTTTTGGCAAAATGTTTTAAAATTGCATGTAAAACATTGTGATAAACCTGTCCGACAAAAGAAGTGACGCGTTTGCCCAGTCCGACATCCGAAACGTTTGACATTGACAGGCTGGGTTAAAACGCCGCTTTCATATATGGCGGTTTGAATATTCGTGGTAGACCTGTCAAAAGGAACCCCTCAAAAAGGTTTTAAAAGTGTTTTTATTATAAAGTCCATTTTATTACTGGCCTAGGAACCAAAGCAAAGAAAGTGATACTATCAGGATGGCTGAAAATATAACGGCCAAATACAAAAAGTGCCCTTTAGGGTTTAAACTGTCAAGCCAAATTTTTCAAGGTGTACTGTAATAACCATAAAAATAAACATGTAATACCCAAGCACACAAATACCTAATATTTTTACTAAATTTACCATAGCCAAAAATAAGACACTTTTTCCTTAAAACTGCATATAGGGTTGCCAGATAGGCTGACATAAAAAAAAAAAAAATTAAATTGGGTAAAAGTACTATTTATATATAAAAAGCGTTTACTTTAGCCCAGTGGCGTTTCTAGGGGTACCTAAACAAAGATTTCTGTCAAAAAATGTACGCCACTAACTTTTAAACGTGTTTTTCTATTTCATTTAAACTAAACATGTAAAAATACAGCTTTTAGCTCTTATTTTTTCTATCCTGATAAGTTTTTGAGAATAATAAAATTTACTTAACAGCATACCCCTGGACTGAATACTAAAAGTAATAATTATATAAAATTAACCATAAACACTAAATTAAATTCCAATAATATATAAACTAATAAATTATCGTAAAGTTATTTTTTTTGTCAAAATTATATCGGTACCGCTCAAGACACTGCATTGGGATACTTTCAACTTCTAAATCTCCAAATAATTGTTTTAAGGTTTGCACCCTGTATCTGGGAAACAAAGCATTGCCAGACTTATGTTTATACGAACTTTTCTTTATATTTTTAATGCAGAATCTGTCTTTAAATTTTCTTAACAAAATTCTATAACACTCTGTAAAGAAAAACGATTTCGTTTGTCTGTTCAAATATCTTGAAACTATGAACAAAATAACATTTTTTTTTTGAAATGATGGCATATATATATATATATTTTTATAATAAACAGTTAAAAAAGGAAATTTCAGTAACAAGTATCGGCTCGGGTATATGGTTGACAGACGTAAGTGACAGGTACAGTCTCTCTACCAATATCCATAGCTGCCTAGGTTCAATTCCTAGGTCGGTCCACTGGCAATGGACTGAATTGGAAGCATGTGTTAACAATTTTTGCATTAATTTTTTCCTACAATAAACAGTCATAAGAGTTTTTCATTTTATATTATTAAAAGGAAGAGGATTTTTGGTTTGAAGTAGTTTTTCTTCCCTTTTTTCTTGATTTTTCACCTTTAGCGCCTTCAGCCAGGCTTTTTTCTTAGCTTTGCTCAACATTACATGTGGTTGGTTGCTCTAATTTTAATTACTAAAAATTGATAATCCACCTAAAAGTTAGTTAACCCTAACTTAACTAAGACTAGAATTAAGATAACCTTAGCAATAATTCAACAAATAATCCTGTAAAAAGATCCTTAAAAAACGCATTCACGCCATCTTATTGGTATCAAAGACCATCCAAAGAACATACACATTCTGCATAAACAAAAATTTTTAAAAATTAATCAATATGGTTAAATAATTGGTATTGATTTTGTGAAAATGCCAACTGTTCTTTCTAAGAAATATCTTCAATTTAATTACATGTAGCAGTAAGTAATAATTTCTTTCTTTAATTATTTTTTTTTTAAATTACAATTTTAAGTTATCTTAAAAGCTCGTTAAACTTATTTAATTCCATTATTGTAGCCCTGATGAAGAAAATAAAAATTTTCGAAAGCTTGGAGTAGCACAAAAGTAGTTTTATTCAACTAGCCCCTCTAGGACCGATACCCCAAGATAATTAATCTGATTTTGTTGTTAACCTAACTAGTTATGATTCCGGCTTCGCTCGGGAGTAATATGAGATTACGTGGTAGTTGAAATAAAAAAATAAACCATGACGTAAAAAAGTAAAAAATTATTGAAAACATTTTCTCATTATTTATACTACTTGTTTGTAAACAACATGGTTTATTTTTATTTCAACTACCACGTAATCTCATATCAACTCCCGAGCGAAGCCGGGAATCATAGCTAGTTAAGGTTTAAGTTTTTCGCGATTATAAGTATTGCGTATTTGACGTATTTTTTTTTATTAACAAAGTTGAATCATTACTGCAAACTTTTAATCTATTGACTGTGTGAGAACATCTTTCCACAAGAACGGTTATTAGCAGGCCATAAAACAAAAACAATAATTTTACTGTCTTCTCATGTTAAAAATGCAAATACCAAATATTATATAAGATCCTGCAGCATTTCTCCACACTCTGTTTACTTGGCGTCGACCTGAAAGCTCTAATTTGTTTGTCACTTGGTCTGCTCAACATCTAATTCTCACCAATTTACCTGAAATCGTGATTTTACGCTTTTTTCAAGATTCATCTTAAAGTTCAGGTCAGTGTCGTTATCTTTGTATTGAAGTTGCTACCTTTGGTAATGCCTAATTAGGTAAATACATAGTAAGAATATAGTGGTACAGTGTGCATTCCAATTAAAAAGAGCCACCCCGTATAATCACGTTATTTGCATACTTACAAAAACTCCTGAAATATGCCGATTTTTATTTACAGGGAAACCCATTTTTGTGTGAATTTTTTTTAGTTTAGAGTTCTTTCATCTTCACCAGCACAAACTTCAAATATTCGAACGGAATGGGGGATCAAATGATCCCCTTACGTTAACCCTTAAAACAGATCGACTTGGCCTAACTGATTAGCCAATAGAGTGAAACAAAAAATGTTTTTGTTATTCTTTTCGTACAGGCTTTAAAATGTGCCCCTGTTTCTACAAAAAATTGCTTTAAAATTTGAGCATCTAAAGCTTTTATCTTTAGGTTTCTTATTGGCTCTGATATTATATTATATATATATATATATATATATATATATATATATATATATATATATATATATATATATATATATATATATATATAAAGAAATTTCTTTTCTATCGACTTACAGAGTTGGGGCCAGAATTCCCAAAGACTAAAATGTCATAATAATAAATGGCAAAACTAAATACCTGTAAAAGTTTTTTTGTATTGATTTATTTCAGTACAGTAATATGTTCTTCCACAATGTTTATTTTATACCTATATCGAAAATTATTGGTGTAATACATATTTTCGACCATCAAAGAATACTTTAAGTATCTGTATTTTAGCTTATTCAGTCTTGCAAGCTTTGCATTGATACACTAAAGGTTTTTTGATCTGCATCTTATCTATTGTGCATGATAAATTATTTTTAGACTTCATTCCAATATCCTATAATAATGCGAGTTCTCGCCAGTACCACCATAAACGTTGCCGAATTCTAGTATTATTAGCGCGTTATATTTAATCGGAAAATGGCAATAGGTGGGCAGCTCTTAAACGGTTAAAGAAACAGACATGCAAATTAAGTTATATTAAAAAAACTTTTTAACATCATAGTAATAACATAAAGGGTTTAAGCATTAAACAAGACTAATAAAGAAAAAATTTAATAACTTTAAAACTTGACAAAACTCTACAAATTAAACTTAATTTTGCTTTTGTTGGTGTAGGGAGGGTATAATTCAAAAAGAGTTAATTTTTGACATAAAAATGTAAGCATTTTACTCAGGTAGTGTACCTTAGTAACGTAATATTATAATGAATAATAAAGTAATAATTATTTTAATAATGTACTCCTTATCTAGGGGCTTTTAAACATTGATTATTTGAAGATAATATATCGTCCTTAATTTAAAAAAATGTTAAGCCTTCTTCAAGAATTAACCACGTTGTTTTACGTTAATAATTATAGTGTACAAGTGTACATAGCAAGATGGTTTATTAACTTTTATAATTGGACGCTTGTTGTAATGTCAACAAGTTTTTTCACTAAGCACTTTATTGTAGTTAAAAGGTTGGAAAAGTCATCAAAAAACATAAACTTCCAACTATTAAAAATTTTAAACGCTGCTGTTAAGCACTTATATTAAAATAGCTGCATTCTTCTGCCGCATGAAGAGAAAAACTTTAATGATGATTCACTATACAGGGTGTTCGTTTAAAAACTTATCAGTCAAGTTACCTGTGAAAAGAGATAGATTTGATAAAATCGCTGAAACACGTCAAGATATTTTTTGAGGGAAAAAGTTTTTATCAAAAATTGGACGGCACCTTTTAACCTCTTAACCTCCAGGGCTACCAACCAGCAGCGGCTGTTGATGGCCCATTTGGTGTGTCAACCCGCACTATTGGTAAATATACTAATATTTTTTTAATATTTTAAATTAGTACAGTCAATAAAATTACTTTTATTCGTTATTTGTTTTACTATTTAACATATCATTACTAAAAATGGATTAATTACTTATAATACGAGTCATGAATAAAATGTTAAACATTAGTTTTTGCCTATGGTTCGGGTTGACCTACCAAATTGGCCACACTGATCTCGATGGATTGCCAATGTTATAACCTGCGCGAAACAAAAGTTACATTTCATTGGCGAAAAAACCGGTTTGTGCGCAAGCCAGTTGATGGTAAACGCACCCGGCGACAAACAAACTATCCACATTATAGGAAATAATTTGTTGACGGCGTCCTGGTTTTCTGTTCGAAGTACGGTAGCTAATGACCGTTACCGTCAGACCGCGGACGAAGGGTACGGGTGCCGTTGTTTGTATTTTGCCACGGCTTTTAAGTGCGCATGTTCGTCCACCCACTGCGTGAGGTCATAAAAATCCGTAAAATGCCTCTTGCCACTGCGGATATAAATGTAGGTTATCTATGATTGGCCATCACACACACAATCCAAAATTCCTAAATGAGAATGGGCGCCGACTGATATGATTTTGAAGTTCCTGACGAGTACTTTATAACCCAGAATATAAAGTCGATGTCTTTACCTAATTCAAAATGACGGTACTTAAAAATTACCCGCAGGGTACGATAAAAAATATATATTTTTTTAATAAAGCACTCTGTATATTATATTATCAATAAAAAAATCTTTACAAGAGCTTTAAGAAAATACTCTATTAAGTACATCTTACTTTATCACGAATATTTTTACTGCCATTTATGGAAGCGGCGATTTAGCCCAGCCTGTCAATGTAAATTTATTTGGGTGTCGGACTGGGCGAAAGAGCCACTTTTTTGTCGGACAAGTTTACCACAATGTTTTACATGCAATTTTCAAACATTGTGTTAACAATCGTGAGGTTAACAGTCACGTTTCGGAAATATGGCCATCCTAATCAAGTATTTGGGTAATTACCGCCATTTTGTAGTCGATATTGACTTTATATTTTAGGTTTATAAAGTACTCGTCAGGAGCCTTCAAGTAATATTTTACTCAACCCACCTTCTTATTTAAAAATTTTGGGGTGGTGGCCTTGGTGTTCCCTTAATGAATATCTTGACGTGTTTTGGCGATTTTCTTAAATCTGTCTTTTTTGCAGATAAATTGAGTGATAAGTTTTTAAATAAACACCTTGTATAAGAGATAATTAATTAAAAATCTTCTAGATAATATTAAAGAGTAATTTTGATATTTAAATTGATTTTCAAAGATGAATAGATTTTATAAAAATATCTTCAAAATATTATACTTATGGCTATCTATTACACCCTTGTAACAAGTAAATAAGTTGTTATCCAGAATTTTGTATGGAAATTTGTAATTTATGTCTTTATTTTAAATTAAATCTCAAAAAAATTGGTTACGATAGATCCGTTAATTTTTTTTTTTTTTTTTTTGAAAAGTACCCATCTAAAAAGAGTTGTCATTTAAAAAATAATAGTTAGACACGAAAATGTTATTTTGCCAACTTGTTTTACTCCTATGTTTTATGCTAGTCACTTACAACTTTGCAAATATATTTTGCTGACATTACGTGAGATTAATAAAAATGGCTCTAAACAAAAGGGAGCGTAAAAACTTTTAAAAATATTACATTCTAAGTGATAATTGTCTCAGATATACAAAAATGCTAAAATATACAGGGTGTATATCTTAATATTTAAAAATTTAAAACCAGAATCATTTTTGGTTAAATTAAGTTAGATATACCTAGTGTGGTATTTTAATATTGTTCTTTTAAAGATGTAATTAATGGTAATATTGATATTAATTAACTCACCCTCTATATTATATCATCGTTAAAGACACATTTAAAATACCCTTAGGAAAATACCACATTAAGTATATCTAACTTTTGGTTTCGGAAATATGGCCATTCAAATCGGGTAATCAGGTACTTTTTAAAGTACCGCCATTTTGTATAAGGTAAAGGTATTGACTTTATATTCTAGGGTTATAAGGTACTTATCAGGGTTATAAGGAACTCATCAGGGGCTTTTAAATGATGTGCCACAAAAAGACCCTTCTTTCAAGTTTTTTTTTTTTTTAATGGCACCTACCTATTATATTGAGCTTTTATATCTGTTATTTCTTGCCTTCAATTTGGTTTATCTTGTCCTATATAGTAAATTCCTTAATGCATGCCTGTCATTTACTTGAAAAGTGTTACATGATTTTGAAATTTTGGTCGAGAGTATGATTGGACTAGACGCAAATTTTTGATGTTTCAGATTTTATGTAGTACATCCGGTTTAACCGGAAGTGCTCTTGACTTTGCTATTTTAAATGGTAAACCCTATATATTTTTAAAAAATCAGTTCCACAGGCAATTCTAAGCAAATACATGTACTATATGTAATATCTATCTTAATTAGTTTAAAAAAATGACTTTCGAAAATGCTATGTAATCGCCATTTTTATAGATTTCTTTAAAAACAATTTATAGAGGAAAAGGACTTATGCGATTTTTAAAAAAATTTATTAAACCTTATATTCTGTCACTGTAAAAATACAATTTTCGGTTTTACCGGAAGTTCCCGAAAAAATACTTTCGGCAGTAAAGAACTTCCATTATTCAAACGGAAACCACTTCCTTAATCCTTATTAAATTTAAACTTAACACGTATTTTTCATTTTTTTTTATTAAACCTACCTTATCTCTAGACCTAATAATTTTTAAGAAATTTGTCAGGGAAACATCTGGTTTAATTAGTATATTTAGCTGCCTTCATGTATAGAAGGAACAGTTTAAAAATGTAAATTCGGTGCTCTTTGATAAGAAAAAAATCACAAAAAGTTTAAAGTAAATAAATCGGCATGCCTGTCTTCGCGGCCGCCTTTGCTATATTTCTTTTATGATATGCCGGTTAATGCAGCTGGTCATCGCACTATGGGATAGAAATTAATTTTTTGGTCAAAATTCTGAAACTTACCAATCTAACTTAAAATGAGGTGCTTTTTACTGGAAAAATATTATAAATTATTACAAATGCTTTTTGGAAACCTAAAACTTATAGGTTATTATAAATTTACACCCCCTTAACATTATTATTTTTTATTGTACAAAGTAAACTAAAATGTCAGCTTGTTTGGTTAATTCGGTAGTATTCTAATCAGTAATCCGATGATTATTATCTCATATGATATACAGGGTACGACAATAGGTATGATTTTTTCAAATGGAATACCCTGAATATTATATCTTCACCAAAAAATCTTTTAAAATGCTTTAAAAAAATACTAAATTTAATATGTCTATCTCAATTAGTTTCGAAATATGACCATCCAAATCTGAAAAATAATTTTAAATTATTCTTAGAAGCGTAATATAGATACATCTTCCCAACTTTTTTACTTTTTAACGTATAAAATAAATAAAAATCACTGTTTTTTGGGTAGATTCTGTAGAATCCATATCTTTCATCAGAATGCTTTCATCTTTTAGGATATACAGTGTAGGACATATTAAATTTTAAAATGGAAAACCTTGTAAAATATAAAAAAATCTTGTATCTGTCCTTACACTCAGAAGTAGCAAAAAGTAGGAAGGCAATTGTAAGTACAAAAACTGATAAAGAAAGAAGTAAAAAATCTTTGACAAAAGTAGCGAGACTTTGCGAGACTGCTTCGGAAACACAACAATAGGTGTTATTATTTAAACTCTTTTACTTTTTTAGTAAACAAGGCTAATAATAAACTAAGTAGATTAAATGTTGTATATTTATGTTTACTTAAAATACATTTTTAAGTTTTTATTACCCCAATAGAAGTCGTCATATCCTTTTATAATTTTGCGTACATGTAGTTGGGAGTATCTTCTTTAAAATACACAGCATGAGCCATTAAAATTCCAAAGTTGCTTTTTGGCCAAAATAATGGATTTCTATCCCATAGTGTATCGGCGCGTCGCTGTAAAGGATAGCGGTGCCTTTGTATAAAATAGTCTGATTGCAGGCGGCCTTTTTTATGTTTTTTTGTATTATTTTCAAAGGGTACCGAATTTGCGCTTTTAAAATGTTCTTACTATAATTTATTACTAAACATATTTTCAAATAATTTGTGTTCTACTTTTAGAAAAGTAATCACCAAGTAACAATTTTTAAAATAACATTTACCTTTTTAACAAATCCCAAATAATAATAAACAAATAGTTAAAAACTAGGCATACATCACTTGACATTAAATTGGACACATTAAACGAAAGTTTTAAATATAAATAATTATTTATTTTAGGTGATTAAGTATTACGAGATATAATTAGTTTGATGATTGAGGCAACAAACTATCACTTTCGTTCAACTGTACCGTTAATATGTCGTTAAATATGTTTTTATACAGGGTGTTACAGAATTTTCTTAAGAAAATTCCACACCATTATTTTTTGACCAATCAAATGTGTAATTTTAGTTGTATTACCATAACAATCCAAATATTTTTGAATTTTTGATGTAATAACTTCTTATAATTCGATAGAGTCGGCTGCACACACAAAAAACATGATTCATGCTGCGTTCCATTTAAAGCTTGAAGTGCAAGCGAGAGCGCGGATAAGGCAAAATCGGCCTCTGCGTTCGGCAGCGTTCGACATCTGTTTCTGTCCTACTTTGAACCTGCTATACAATAATACATTTACATATTTTCGTCAAGTAGGAAGTGCAGTGAAAAGTAATTGTGTTGTAAATTGTCTTATTTTATCAGTATTTTCTTATGACGTTGTCACGTTCAACTATCGTCAGTAAACCGACGTTGCAGTCAACCGATTTTTTTCTTCTGGGGTACCCTGGAGCGAATGATATTGGAAATTTTTTGACATTATCATAAAATTGGTTTTTACATCATGCCTGGCATTTAGAAACAATCGAAAACATTTTTATTTTCTACCAGTTGTAGTATCGTAGTCGTACAGTAAAAAGAATGTGCGGTTTTAAGCCATTAAAAGACATTTCTTTGTAACTACAGTTAGTAAAATAATATATTAGGACTGGAGTAGCAGAAAATATTGAAGAGCTTACGAAAGCTAGGTATAGGTCTAAAAAAAACAAAATATACAATTCGTACCAACTGTAGTAATATCAATGATAAAGAATATAAAAGTATAAATAATGTGAAAGTCTAAAATTATATTTATGTGCAACTACAACTGGTATAACTACAAATATTTATCTTATGGTACGTTTTTAAAGCTCGTGTCGTATCAAAGGCTAAAACATAAAATTTAAAAGAATAAACTAGCTTGGTAAAAAAATTTTTACCGAAAACCACACGGCTCCGGCAAATTTTTCCTTGGTCACAAATATTTAACGAAAATTCTTCCTCGCCTGCGGTTCGGGATAATTTCCAAAATATTCGTGGCCTTGAAAAAATTACCGAAAATAAAATAAGCACTAGTGGTATTACAAGAAGAAGTTTAAGGGCAAATTTTACTATTAAAAATATGAAAAAAAAACATAAACATTGATCCGCAAATTCCTTGTTCTCAAAATACAGGGTGTTAAACTTGTAAAATATATATATTTTTTAATATTTACAATATCCTTTACCCAAAGTTTTTTTCTAAATATGTTTTAAGACTAATACAGTTTGTCCAAAAAGTTCGACAACGCTCAAATATCTCGAAAACTTTTAAAACAAACTGGACGAAATTTGGTACTGCAGGCAGGGCTGGACTTAGAGGTGTGGCGGCCCTGGGGTAGTAAGCTTGTGGGGCCCCCTAAAAGTAAAAGTGGATGAATTTTTGTACCAAAAGAAACAAAGGTCCTGATCAATAAATAAGTCTTGGAGTTATAAATTCGATGTTTGTGCCTCCAAAAATTGAAGAGCAACAAAAAAAAACAAAAAGGTTCTCAGCAATCCATTTGTAACTTTCATTCTCTTTTCAAAAGAGGGGGACCATACGTTCGATTGTGGAGGCCCCTAATGTGTGGGGGCCCCGGGGAAGTGTCCCGCCTGTCCCCTTTAAATCCGGCTCTGACTGCAGGGTAAAACCATACTTTAAATGTAGTGTTAAAACCATAATCTGAATTTAGTATTAATAGCGGCGAAATTGCCAGATATTTTGCAGATACCAATTCAAAGTTTTAAAATTTAAATGGAATACTTATTTTTTTAATAATACTTTAATATAGATACCAGCTGTTTTTCATTATACAATAGTAAAAAGTTTTAATTTTCCTTCTTAATATTATTGGCAAAAATGATTTAATTTAATTTAGTAAAGTTAATAGGTGTAAAGTGTTTAGGTATAACCTTTAACACCTTGCAACTTTCACGGGTGCCTCGTCAGTTTTATTTTCTACTATTAATAAAGAAAATTGGAATTCCATATAATTGCATAGTTGCAAAGTAAATTCAATAATAAAATAAAAATATGGGTATCTTATTTAACTTTAAAAAAATTAATTAATTTTTGCAAAAGTAAAATCTGGACAGATCGCTGGTATCAACATGGGATTAAAAAAATAGTTTTACTTGGAAGTACGTTATTTGTCTACTTGCGTTCAAAATTCTCTGAGATATTTAGATTAGATTAGATTAGGAGGTGGATCTATGTATATCCTCTATCACTGCAACCTGCTCAGGTTTATTGTGTTCTCCGTCCATAGGTTACAGCATGCTGTCCAAGTCGTTCTTTTAATCAGACTCCACAAGCTTGAAATTGGCTCCTTGGTAAATCTTGCCGCTTTAGGTTTTTCTTCACCCAGCTTTGCAAACCGCAGACTTTACAGAAGCACCATAAATGTTCTGCGGTTTCTTCCTCCTCCTGACAGAACCTGCATAGGTTTTCTTTTACCAGGCCTATGATTTCCAGGTGCTTATTCAGTCTGCAATGACCTGATAATTGACCCACTATTATTCTTACTGCCTTCCAGTTGTAATTCAGAAGGTCTTTCGTAAATTCCGGCGACTAAGTCTTGATGAATACTTTCGCTCGACGCTGTCCTGGTGTTCTTCTCCACCAGTCTTGGGAAGTAGGCATCGCCTTACTTTGGCCACCCCCACTCCTCCACCCGTGACGTCATTACGAGGAATCTTGGGCGACGCCTATTTTAGGGTACTGCGCATGCGCGTCATATTTAGGAATCTTGCGCAACGCGTTTTAGGGCGTGGTCAATCTGTCAAATGTCATCTGTCACCTGTCATATGTCAAAATCTCTGACGTCATTTAAAATTTAGGAATCTTGCGCAACGCGTTGTTTAGGGCGTGGTCAATCTGTCAAACGTCATCTGTCATCTGTCAAATATCATCTGTCACCTGTCATATGTCAAAATCTCTGACGTCATATTTAGGAATCTTGCGCAACGCGTTATTTAGGGCGTGGTCAATCTGTCATCGTCATCTGTCATCTGTCAAATGTCATCTGTCACCTGTCATATGTCAAAATCTCTGACGTCATATTTAGGAATCTTGCGCAACTCCATATTTAGGGCGTGGTCAATCTGTCAAAAGTCATCTGTCACCTGTCAAATATCACGTGACTTAGAAAATGGCGCCTGTCAGCTGTCACCTGTCATATTTCGCGAACCACGTGGTTACGTGAATGAGATAAGGCAGTACGCATGCGCGAAAAATAATATCAATATATAACCTAGAAATAAGGCGTTGATTGAAATGACATAACCTAAATTTATACGGATAAGCCTTTGGCCCCACGCCTAGGGCTCTGGGCCCCTCGTTTAAGCCAGGGGACCCCACGATCGTAAGCTAGCTTCATACGTCATATACTTTAGTCAACATAACCTCAAACTTATCTTAGCGTCTTACGCATGACATAACCTAGAAATAGGGTATATTATTGATTGACATTAGTTGCAGACACGTGGTTTATTAAATATATCGACAAAATGGTGAAGGTGAAAAATTATTAGGGCCTTAACAGTTTTTAACGTATATTTCGGTTTCTAGTAGACCGATTTTAGTTGTTCTTTTTGCTAATAATTTAATTTTTATAAATCTACAAATATTAATACTAAAATTTTTAATAATTATGTTATTTGAGTGTAAATAGGGCCTTAACAGTTTTTAACGTATATCTTGGCTTCTAGTGGTTTGATTTTAGTCATTCTTTTTTAAACAATTATTTTTAATAAATATATTAACGCTAATTTTTTAAATAAATATGTTATTTGAGAGTAAATAGGGCCTTAACAGTTTTTAACGTATATTTAGGTTTCTAGTAGACCGATTTTAGTTGTTCTTTTTGCTAATAATTTAATTTTTATAAATCTACAAATATTAATACTAAAATTTTTAATAATTATGTTATTTGAGTGTAAATAGGGCCTTAACAGTTTTTAACGTATATCTTGGCTTCTAGTGGTTTGATTTTAGTCATTCTTTTTTAAACAATTATTTTTAATAAATATAACACTAATTTTTTAAATAAATATGTTATTTGAGAGTAAATAGGGCCTTAACAGTTTTTAACGTATATTTTGGTTTCTAGTAGACCGATTTTAGTTGTTCTTTTTGCTAATAATTTAATTTTTATAAATCTACAAATATTAGTACTAAAATTTTTAATAATTATGTTATTTGAGTGTAAATAGGGCCTTAACAGTTTTTAACGTATATCTTGGCTTCTAGTGGTTTGATTTTAGTCATTCTTTTTTAAACAATTATTTTTAATAAATATATAGTAACACTAATTTTTAAATAAATATGTTATTTGAGAGTAAATAGGGCCTAAATAGATAACCTCAAAGTTCTTAGAAAGCCGTTGTTATGATTGACAGACAAGTTATTAAAAAAATCAACAAATTCGAGGAAACATATTTCAATATAATTTGTCATAGTATCAGCCCTAATTTTTAAATAATTAGCCGAGCGCTAAAAGAAGAGTATACGAATGGCAGAATTAAAAAAATAAATATTTTGGTTTCAGTACATACGATATGTACGATTTTTGTTTAAAAGTGAGATTAGGGCCTAAGAAACATATTTAAATATAATTTGTAAGGGTATCAACCCTTATTTCGAAAATATTAGCCAAGCGCTAAATTTACGTGAGTCAAATTTAAAAATTAAATATTTCGGTCTAGAGGTAAGAACGCGAGGCGGGTTCATCTGTCATTCGAAAAATCTGACGTCATGTTTAGGAATCTTGCGCAACGCATTATTTAGGACGTGGTCGCCTGTCATCTGTCAAATATCACGTGACTTAGAAAATGACTGTTCGAAAGGATGAAGAAGAATCACAACATAACCCTACTTTTAAAGAAGAGGGGCGCTAGCAACATTTGGCGTTAGTTGCCTTTGGCATTAGGAACTTCCAACGCTTAGGGCTCCGCGACCTACGCCCCCCGCCTAAGCCCTGGGGCTCCACACGTATTACAGTATAGTTATTTAAAAGACGGCAAATAACAGTGATTTTATTTAAAAAGCAGTAATTTTGCTGTCTTTTAAATAATTATACTCTAATAAACTGTTTATTAATGAAATAACAGCGATATAATTTAAAAGACGGGAAATAACAGTGTTCTTATTTAAAAAGCAGTAATTTTGCTGTGTTTTGAATAATTATACTGTAATAAACTGTTTATTAATGAAATAACAGCGATATAATTTAAAAGACGGCAAATAACAGTGTTCTTATTTAAAAAGCAGTAATTTTGCTGTCTTTTGAATAATTATACTGTAATAAACTGTTTATTAATGAAATAACAGCGATATAATTAATTTAAAAGACGGCAAATAACAGTGTTCTTATTTAAAAAGCAGTAATTTTGCTGTCTTTTAAATAATTATACTGTAATAAACTGTTTATTAATGAAATAACAGCGATATAATTTAAAAGACGGCAAAATTACTGCTTTTTAAATAAAATCACTGTTATTTGCCGTCTTTTAAATTATATCGCTGTTATTTTATCAATAAACAGTGTATTACAGTATAATTATTTAAAAGACGGTAAAATTACTGCTTTTTAAATAAAATCACTGTTATTTGCCGTCTTTTAAATTATATCGCTGTTATTTTATTAATAAACAGTGTATTACAGTATAATTATTTAAAAGACGGTAAAATTACTGCTTTTTAAATAAAATCACTGTTATTTGCCGTCTTTTAAATTATTTCGCTGTTATTTCATTAATAAACAGTATATTACAGTATAATTATTTAAAAGACGGCAAATACTGCTTTTTAAATAAGAACACTGTTATTTGCTGTCTTTTAAATATATCGCTGTTATTTCCTTAATAAACAGTTTATTACAGTATAATTATTTAAAAGACAGCAAAATTACTGCTTTAAATAAGAACACAGAAGAACAAGATTTTATTTAAAAAGCAGTAATTTTGCCGTCTTTTAAATAATTATACTGTAATACACTGTTTATTAATAAAATAACAGCGATATAATTTAAAAGACGGCAAATAACAGTGATTTTATTTAAAAAGCAGTAATTTTACCGTCTTTTAAATAATTATACTGTAATACACTGTTTATTAATAAAATAACAGCGATATAATTTAAAAGACGGCAAATAACAGTGATTTTATTTAAAAAGCAGTAATTTTGCCGTCTTTTAAATTATATCGCTGTTATTTTATTAATAAACAGTGTATTACAGTATAATTATTTAAAAGACGGTATAAAGAGTGATTTTATTTAAAAAGCAGCGTTTTTAAATAAAATTTATGTTATTAACTGATCAGCTCTTTTCAACGGCTTAAAATCCTTAAAAGGTTCTAAACTTTGTTGGTTTCGTTAGTTGTGCAGTAGCTTTGCCAAGATGAGTATCGTCTCTGAAGACTTTCAAAAATTATATAAGAATTCTAAAGTTCCCGATGAAGTCCTTCACTCCTATATCTCTTTGTTTAATAAAAACATTTCATGGAACTGGGATTATGAGATTAAAACTGAAATATCGAATAAAGAGAATTGCCAGTTTTCTCCTGCTATTTACCTGTACCTTATCAAAAAGGCACATTATGGTATGCCATGGGTGAAGCAGATGTTATCAAAATATTTTTCATCAGAAGCTCGAAGAACAAGGTGTTTTCCACTTCACAAATCAATAGATATAAAACAACCCCTAGCCTGTGAGTTATTTCACGAACTACAATTGGTGTTTGCTATTTATCTAGCAGTGACGATTAAAGATGTAAAACGTAGAAAAAAACCTCTTAAGATTGGTGTTCATCCTGAGTTTAAGAAACTAAAGAATTATCTATCTTTTAGAGGTATAGAGTATGAAGATCTTCCACCGTATATGTTGCTTCAAGTTCCTGGTTTCCGTAGAAGAAAAGTGTCCAATCATTAGAAAATACTTTTAGTTTAAGACTAAGTTTGTTACAATGTTGCTTTGTAATCACTATAATCTTAAAATTTTTGGTAAATAGTAATTACACTCGATAAACATGTTACGTATGTACTCTGTATATATTTTTATTAAATACAATATATATCTTTATGTTTTATATGTAGCTGTTTTTGTTTTAAGATAACCCTTTATATATTTAATATATAATTTTTTAAAATACGTAACCGTTTTCTAAAAATACGGCACTGTTTTCCTAAAATACAGCACTGTTTTTCTAAAATACAGCACTGTTCTTCTAAAATACAGCACTGTTTTTCTATGTGTGGAGCCCCAGGGCTTAGGCGGGGGCGTTATCGTAGGGCGCGGAGCCCTAAGCGTTGGAAGTTGCTAATGCCAAAGGCAACTAACGCCAAATGTTGCTAGCGCCCCTCTTCTTTAAAAGTAGGGTTATGTTGTGATTCTTCTTCTTTTCGAACAGTCATTTTCTAAGTCACGTGATATTTGACAGATGACAGGCGACCACGTCCTAAATAATGCGTTGCGCAAGATTCCTAAACATGACGTCAGATTTTTCGAATGACAGATGAACCCGCCTCGCGTTCTTACCCTAGACCGAAATATTTAATTTTTAAATTTGACTCACGTAAATTTAGCGCTTGGCTAATATTTTAGAAATAAGGGTTGATACCCTTACAAATTATATTTAAATATGTTTCTTGGGTCCTAATCTCACTTTTAAACAAAAATCGTACATATCGTATGTACTGAAACCAAAATATTTATTTTTAATTCTGCCATTCGTATACTCTTCTTTTAGCGCTCGGCTAATTATTTAAAAATTAGGGCTGATACTATGACAAATTATATTGAAATATGTTTCCTCGAATTTGTTGATTTTTTTAATAACTTGTCTGTCAATCATAACAACGGCTTTCTAAGAACTTTGAGGTTATCTATTTAGGCCCTATTTACTCTCAAATAACATATTTATTTAAAAAATTAGTGTTACTATATATTTATTAAAAATAATTGTTTAAAAAAAGAATGACTAAAATCAAACCACTAGAAGCCAAGATATACGTCAAAAACTGTTAAGGCCCTATTTACTCTCAAATAACATATTTATTTAAAATTTAGTGCTAATATATTGTAGTTATAAAAGTGAATTGTTTAAAAAAGAACGACTAAAATCAGGCCTACTAGAAGCCAAGATATACGTTAAAAACTGTTAAGGCCCTATTTACTCTCAAATAACATATTTATTTAAAAATTTAGTGTTAATATTTGCAGATTTATAAAAATTAAATTGTTAGTAAAAAGAACAACTAAAATCAGGTCTACTAGAAACCAAGATATACGTTAAAAACTGTTAAGGCCCTATTTACACTCAAATAACATAATTATTAAAAATTTTAGTACTAATATTTGTAGATTTATAAAAATTAAATTATTAGCAAAAGAACAACTAAAATCGAGTCTACTAGAAACCGAAATATACGTTAAAAACTGTTAAGGCCCTATTTACTCTCAAATAACATATTTATTTAAAAAATTAGTGTTAATATATTATTAAAAATAATTGTTTAAAAAGAATGACTAAAATCAAACCACTAGAAGCCAAGATATACGTTAAAAACTGTTAAGGCCCTATTTACACTCAAATAACATAATTATTAAAAATTTTAGTACTAATATTTGTAGATTTATAAAAATTAAATTATTAGCAAAAAGA
This sequence comes from Listronotus bonariensis, assembly GCA_014170235.1. Taxonomy (NCBI): domain Eukaryota; kingdom Metazoa; phylum Arthropoda; class Insecta; order Coleoptera; family Curculionidae; genus Listronotus; species Listronotus bonariensis. The sequence continues at coordinate 77,904 of JACEGR010002950.1, forward strand.
ACAACTAAAATCGGTCTACTAGAAATAAATATACGTTAAAAACTGTTAAGGCCTAATAATTTTTCACCTTCACCATTTTGTCTATATCTTAATAAACCACATTGTCTGCAACTAATGCTCAATCAATAATACCCTATTTCTAGGTTATGTCATGCGTAAGACGCTAAGATAAGTTTGAGGTTATCGTTGACTAAAGTATATGACGTATGAACCTAGCTTACGATCGTGGGGTCCCCTGGCTTAAACGAGGGGCCCAGAGCCCTAGGCGATGGGGCCAAAGGCTTATCCGTATAAATTTGGGTTATGTCATTTCAATCAACGCCTTATTTCTAGGTTATATATTGATATTATTTTTCGCGCATGCGTACTGCCTTATCTCATTCACGTAACCACGTGGTTCGCGAAATATGACAGGTGACAGCTGACAGGCGCCATTTTCTAAGTCACGTGATTTTTGACATATGACAGATGACTTTTGACAGATTGACCACGCCCTAAATATGGAGTTGCGCAAGATTCCTAAATATGACGTCAGAGATTTTGACATATGACAGGTGACAGATGACATTTGACAGATGACAGATGACAGATTGACCACGCCCTAAATAACGCGTGTTTTTTTTTTTTTTTTTTTTAATCTTTGGACAAACCGCGAAGGCTAAAAGCCTAAATCTTGTTGCGCAAGATTCCTAAATATGGCGTCAGAGATTTTGACATATGACAGGTGACAGATGACAGATGACGTTTGACAGATTGACCACGCCCTAAATAACGCGTTGCGCAAGATTCCTAAATTTTAAATGACGTCAGAGATTTTGACATATGACAGGTGACAGATGACATTTGACAGATTGACCACGCCCTAAAAACGCGTTGCGCAAGATTCCTAAATATGACGCGCATGCGCAGTACCTAAAATAGGCGTCGCCCAAGATTCCTCATAATGACGTCACGGGTGGAGGAGTGGGGGGTTGCCAAAGTAAGGCGATGCCTACTTTGGGATTTCCTCATAATCCATGATCTAATAGATGACCTTACTTGGCATGACGGAATACCCCAGTAGGGCTCGGGACCTACCATCGTCCTGCCAGCCCCCACCTTTGCCAATTTATCAGCTTCCTCATTGCCTTCGTGTCCTGGTACCCAGGCAATGGTTAGCTTGTTGGACGTACCCACCTCTTCCAGGGTAACTACACAGTCTCGCACCAGCTTAGAGCTGATTTTGCATGACCTGATCACCCTGATGGGTGCCTGGCTGTCCGAGTAAATTACTATGGTTTTATCCACATAATTTCTTCTGATAATTTCCCTAGCACATTGTTCTATGGCTACAATTTTAGCCTGGAACACAGAAGGTTGTTGTCCGAGACCCTAGTTTATTTTGGTCCTTGGTTTGTCCCCATATATGCCTGCTCCAACTCATTGGTCTGTTTTGTAGCCGTCTGTGTACCAGATTAGGTCGGCTTTAATGGGAGGTCCTGCCACCCTGTCCTTTCTGTCGGGTATCAAGGTTTGAAAACCTTTGTTTAGCCAGTAGCTTGGTACCATTTAGTCCGAAGGCATCTCACACAGTGAGTTGACTTCTTGGTCCTCCTTGAATCTCCATTGTGAGATATTTAAGCGTTTCCCAACTTTTTGGACTTACTGTATATTTAATCCTAACAGCAGTTGGTCGCTGGTTGTAGTTGTAGGTCGTTTAAAAATCCTCTCAAAAATGTCTTGTACAAAAATCTTTTAAAAATGTCTTGTACAATTAGTTTGTAAAAAACGATTTTTTCATTGTTTAAAAAAGTTTAGTAACTGTACCAACCAAGTTAAAAAAATAGATAGCAGCTCGATAATAATATATCTGTAAATACCCTGCATTTATATAAATGTTTATGTCATTTCACCTCACGTTTGTGTTAGAAGTCACACTATTTAACAACAATAATTTAGTACTCACTTTTTGATGTTTTCAAAACAAATTAAGTTTAATTTTTGTCATGTAACAACATTATGCAAGAAATAATATTTTAACAATGTCATTTAAGATGAAAATCGTAATGATGTACAGAGTAATTTAAATCACTTGCGTGTATAATTAGGAACATAACTTAACACATAACTTAACATGATACATAATAATCGATTTAAAGCTTAATTTTAGGTGTAATAATAATAATAATAATAATAATAATAATAATAATAATTTTTACCAACAACAATAATTATAAAAGCAAAAGTACTGGGTTAGTAAAAAGTACCACAAGACCTAAATATCTTTAAAATCAAGTCTAAAATAGTGTTTCGGAAATTTGAAAATGAAACACTGTGGCCAGATTTTAATTTTGATTTTTTATAAATTAATCTTGTTTTGATATCTGATCCTTAAGGATTCTGTAAAACCTATTAGGTATATTTTCTAATAAATAATTTATATATTATTATTAATTATAATATTTTCTACGCTTTTTAAAGATTAAAAAAATAGGATATTATAACTTTACTTTTTAACCACACTTTATAGATATTAGCTTTGTTCGCGGGTCTAGTAATGAACGGATTCTGAACCAGAACCGAACTGGTTTAGAATTGTTTTAAAGCGCATGTCTAGTTATTTATTAGTTCGAAATTTTTATTTACCGCGAACGATTTTCTATACAGCTGAGGATGTATTCCTAGCCTTTTGGTTAGGATTTTTATGGTTAAATTGGATACTACACAAAAAAATTAAATTCAAACAAAAAGGTAAATTGTTATACTGTCGAAAGCCACTCGAGGTCTCTCGGCGGAAGACGAGGAATTCCCTGCCTCCTCTCGTTTTTAACATAAGTATGTGTATTTAACTAAAGATAAAATTTAAACAACAAGAAATGGTAAAATCTTGTAATATTGTCTATATTTTTTAATTAAATCCTTATTTATTTTATTGCATACATACATTCATACGGAATACAATTAAAAATCCTTTGTTTATATACGCTCAGAATCACAAAAATATAAAAAAATATTCAACAGGTATATTAACCCGCATAAAAAGTGGCAGAAACAAATAAACTGTAATACAACGGTTTATTTCTGTACCACAAAAACAGAAAACAGCTGACCATGTCGACAATGCGCATGAAATTCCGAACTGAACTTTTAGTTCCAACAAAAATCCCAGGACTGCTAATCAGGTTACGAACCGGTAACGAACTGATTTCATTGTAACCCGCGAACACAGAACTGTTACTAAAAATTCGGGATTTTACTAACCGCGAACGCTGCTTTTTCACTGCGCATGCGAATAGTCCCAGAACCGGTTCAGAATCAAACCCGCGAACAAAGCTATTATATATTGTCACCCAAAAACAAAAACACTATCAGCTTTATGTAACCTGCCCACTCAACAAGCTTAAATTCGGATGATAAACCGCTTATTAAGTATAAAAAGATCCATCGCTGGTAAATATGGCTAGTATTAGTACTTGTAGCTTCAATTAAAATCCACTAAACGAGAAAAGGAAAATTCTTATACCAATAAACTGTCCCATGGAGTATACGTATACGTAGGTATAAAAATTTAAAATAAATGTAAAAAATAAAAATTTGCGTTGCACAAAACTGGAAAATTTGGCAACAGTAGAGATATTGTTTTTCATTTCCACATGCCCAAAATTTTGTAAGCATTAAATTAAATGGTTAGAGTGTAGTTTAGTATTGTTTTCGGACGAATGTACGATGGGCGATAACGGGTCAAAAGGATTCGCGGAAAAAGAAGAAATTGGCAGTTTCCGATGAGCGACATATTGCATATCGCTTGCGTAACATCGATTTTTATTACCTATTTTCTTTTGGAAATTAGTAATAGGCGATAAAATAGTAGTTGTTTTTTTGACTACTTGGATTCTTAGCTACAAAATATTACTTATTAAAAAATAGTTGTATACGTATGTTCGCTAACTTCTATTTTTCACAATAATTAATAATATTATTAAAATAATATAATAATATAATAAAGTCAAATTATTAAAATTCTAAAAAATAAGGAATTTTATTAAAATCGTTTACGAAAAAGTCGATTTTGCCAATCACTGGTTTGTATTATGTGTGTTATAATTTTGAAGTTTTAGCATTTGGTTGTAGATCTCCTCTAGTTTTTATTAAGGGATCTACAGGGTGACTTTAAAAGGTCTGTACAAAATGCAACCACAAATTCGTTGGACCAAAATACAACGATAAAATGCTATTTAACTTAGTGTGCAAAAATTACGATTTTGGATGGTTGGCTAGAAGTTTAACCTGTAGGGTCCAATTACTAATAGACCTGACAAACCTAAAAGTTATGACAATTTAAACATAAGCAAGGGACTGCAGGTGGCTTTTTCTATGTTTTACGGCAGAAACGTTGGCAGATTTAGATTCTTTACCCTGGAAAACTCCCTAAACCTAAAAATTAAATATAAAAAGATTAGTTTAAAAATAACTTAAATAAAATGGAAACTTTGACACTGCATCTTGCAAACTATAAATTTTTGACTAAAATAAATTGTGTACATAGTTTTATTTTGAACCAAGGAGTTTGTGGAAGCATTTTGTACAGATGTTTTAGAGACACCCTGTAGTGTATAGTCTATGCGATTCGTAGAGAAAGTGTTAGAACCAATTGCTCTGCATTGCGTTCAGTGTATTGGTAACGACGGACTATAGCTTTTGTAGACCACCATAATGTTCATATTTTTCCTTGGCCTCCACGCTCTCCGAATCTGTTTTCTATAGAACACGTATGGAAGAAGCCTTAATGGATTACCTAAACAACCGCGTTTTTTTCAAAAAAATAAAATAAAAATGCAGTATTAACAGGGTATCCCATTTAAAAACTAAAGTTGCTGTTTTGGCCTTTTTTCAAAAATGATTTCCTGAATATTGTTCTAAATTATGTATAATTAACAAACAAAAAGGACAGTGGAAAAAAGTTTGATTCTGGTTAATGTTAATAACCTGTATTTCTTATTGAACTATGTTTACAATTTCGATATTTTAAATGGAATTATGTAAAACTAAATGATAATTTTTACTCCTATTTCAGTTTTTTGAATTTAATTGCATATTAATCTTTTGTCTCTAAATAATTATCTTACATATTTTCTTAGACCAAGAAAAGGAACATTGATCTTTCGTAACGATCGATGTAATCAGTGCGCGAGAAGAACAGAAACAAATGCTTATCGCGGGTATTCTCACGAACGCCTTTGCAACTGGGTCGATTGTCAATTGTTTGCTTAGCTTCCAAGTGCGAGGTTGCCAGTGTTATAAAAACGTTTCTTAAATTTGCTGCATTGCATTAAAAATTATGTTAAGCTTGACCCTTAAAGCTCAGAAAATTTTGTAAAAAAAAGGTATACCTGATAAAAGTCGCTACGGGCAACCGTTTCTGAAATATTTTAGATAAGGCGTTTTATTTTCCATAAAAATTATCTTCGCACCCGTTTACGCTTTATTTAGGACTCCCGCGTTTCTCTAAAAGGTTTGTACAAATTGATACTACAATTTCCTTACGGAAAAGTACAACGATCTATTCCAATTTGCCTTAGTTGAAAAGTAAATCGTTTGCGAGATACAGGGTATCCAGGTGAAAAAGTAAATGGAAAATTTGACATCATGTATTTTGCAAACGAGAAACTTTTCGACTAAGGTAAACAACATTAAATTGTTGTATATTGGCCCAAAGAATTTATGGTAGAATTTTGTACACACTTTTTGGACACTATCAGGTGGCCTAGATAAAACGTAAATGAATGCAATGGCAGAACTTTTGTATGAAATAAAATTACAAAAAATATAGGAGAATAAAAAATTCTATGCTAAAACTATAACATATCGGGGCATAAAGTTAAAAGTTATAACACTTTGAACCTAAACAAAGGACTGCAGGTGGTTTTCTACATTTTACGACAAAATATTAGCACATTTCGATTTTTTCACTGAAAAAACTTTTTAATACTGAATTTCGCAGAAAACGTTTTATAATAAAAAATGTATAAAAATTATTAAAGAAAATTAAAACCTTTACACTTCGTATTTTGCCAACGATCAACTGTTCTACTAAGGTAAGTTAGTTAGATAGTTGTATTTTAGTTTAAGGAATTTGTGCAAGAATTTTGTACAGACCTTTAGAGACACCCTGTATAGGATATTAAATTATTAAAAACTGCGTTTTGATTTTTAAGCTTTTTATTTATTTGTGTTCGTAATTTTACGAATTAAAAAATGCTTTTAGGTCATTTTTAGCCAAAGACAATATTTATTCGCATGATTAACTGATAAATGATATTTTTAGCTAATTTTTTAACTAAAAAGTTAAAAATAGATATTTAAAAATGAGTAATAGGATTTTTTATTAAATTCTACTTTATTTCAAAATTGCATATTTATAGTTTACCTATAAATAGAAAGATGAGCGAACAATGGTTACTTTAATTGTAAGCAAATAGCTACACATTATTTATTTTTATTGACTATTTAATTGACCTTAACATTTAGTCATTTTGTTTGTACCTACGTATTAAAAATAAAATCAATAACTTACCAGTTCCTGAAAATATGCAATTAAACGGTTTCGTTATTTGAAGAATGCGTTCGCATCTTTCCAAATACCAAACATGCCATACCCCGATCATACTGTTGCCTTGATTTAACTGGCAAAAGATTTTCGGTCGCTTTTATGGCCTTTTCTCTTATATTTTGTGGAATTTCTTCCATTTTGTGCAAATCGTTAAATAAAAATGCCAACTGACTAACTGATAGAAACATTAAAGTCAAACTTAACACCAGTCATTATCTACTTACGTATACAGGTACAGGTGCAACTTATTTTTATATTGCGAATAAATAATGTAATTAGTCATTGAAAACTCTTTTTTGGGTAAAACATAAAGCATTGTATGCACCACGAGTTTTTACTGGACTATAATGCCCATCAGGTCGAAATCTAGCGACCTTCAGGGCATTATAGTCCTAGTAACGCCCTTGATACATAAACAGCCATACATGTATAGCCCGTTCTATTGTTAATATTTTATAGTTATAAAAATTTATGCAAAAATTAATTAATTAGTTTTACACCTAAAAATGGATAAGGTTCATACTGGGGGAATTTTAGGATTTACTACAGCGCGGCAGATGAACAGATAATTATTGCACAGTGAAATAAGGCTACTAATAATACCGGCCTTATTTTGACATCTAAGCTTGCGCAGATGCAAAGTAGGATAAGGACTCCCTCAATAAGTATAGTGCATTGCTTTATTTATGTCAGTTTTAGGTCGTGCCTTATTTTGGTCTTATTTTAACCTCGGAACTGTTCGTCTAACCGAACGGCTGCCGACCACAAAAATGTAAATGTTTTTAGAAGTAAAAATACTTAAAAACCTTGCTTTTTTAAATGTATTTATGTAATTGTGTTAAACAAATTCCTACAAACAAAACCATAAAGAAAATCCACTAAAATTGTTTCACTTTTTTAGGTTAATGGTACTGTCAACATGATTTGCAATAACTCTAAATTATGGGTACAAGCCCTATTTAAATAAGGCCGGTATTAATAATTCCGGAGTTTAATAAGGCAACTTGCAATAATTCGCAAATATATAAAAACCTTATACCCGGTCAAGTACCGTCACCAAATATGAACCCCGTAAAACACAAAAATATTATCATCAGAAATTTTCAAGCTCGTCAGATTAAGATAAGATCAGTTATTTACTTGCCAAACAGTTTATATTCCACTAACCTGCTAATTTAAAAGTGACGTAAAGAAAGCAGAGGGCTACAAAGTTGTAAAAAAAGGCCTTTTGATATTCTCGAGCTTGACTATTTTTTTTTATTTTAAAGAAAATAATTTAATAATAACAAGAAATTTATAATTCAATACGATTCGAACGATTTCCACAAATCGAAATAATAATAGTATTTTTTGACATATTTAAAAATCTATAGCCGCTTCCCCCAATAAAAAAGGTATAGATTATATACCTTTTTTTTTTCATATCACTGAAGCTTTGCAACCTAGTGTTGGGCGATACATCAATAACCGCGATATTTCACCCGATGAATGGAAAATCACTGGCGCTGCCAGTGATTTACTTTTTGCAAATACGGTGATCAGTGTTCGAAGCGAATACTGCAATCGGCATCGACACGACACGCATTGGATGATCGCCGATCGATATACCTATGAATTATTATTTAAAATAAAAAATAATATGTGAAGGGAAAACAGTGATTTAAGCTGATATGATATTTATATTGTTTAGACATACCACCAACTCAAAGAGAACACCTTTATATAACAATGATTATTTGAGTACGCGCCCAAAAATTTAAATTTCGTACTATTGCTGTTAATTTAATTTGCAGCTTAATATTTATTTTAATAAAATCAATAAATATTATGCTGCATGTCAATAAAAACCGATAAGAGCTGCATAAATAATATATTCGTATTCCTTGCCAGACATCGAGCTGTTTTTATATTTCCATTTTTAGTTAAATATTTATGTATATTCAAATCACTGCAGTGATTGAAATCACTGTTTAAAAATCACGGTGATTTAGAAATGACTGTCGTCATTTCACCGGTTACCAAAAAATCACCGTATTTCCCAACACTATTGGAACCCTAATAGGACACTATGACGCTTAAGTAAATTTCTACTTAGCATCGTGGGCTTCCCTGCTATAATATTACTATTAACACATTAAAATCTTGCGTATTGATTTAGTGGTTAACTTTTGTTTAAAAAACGCTTTGAGTTTTGGTTAGTTCTGATTAGTTCTGATAAGGCATTTTATTATGCCGTGTTTCGATAGGTTGGAAAGAATATACAAAAACTAAAATTTAGTCTACCGAGCCCAAACTTTAGAATACTACATTATTTGTATTCTACATTTTCTATCGTAAATAAGTACAATGTCATTCTGTGAATATCCTAAAAACCTGAATAATTGACGTATATTGTGTTATACCTTTTTAATGTGGAATTTAATAAAAAAATTAAATTTGTTAAAATATACAAGGTGTTTTAGTTCATGTCCTCGCACCTTATAACCATTTTTGATACTGGCGAGAATACAGGTACTTTACACTTAAGCAATCATTAAATTTTTGACCAAACCCTGTACAGTTTAATATCTGATGGTTGCCTCTTTAATTTTGGACTATGCAGAACTTTTATAGGACATAACTTTATAATAAACCTAAACTTAATAAAAAAAAATTATATGGTGATTTTAAAAAATGTACCAAATACTGAACTTCTCCGCACCAAACGCATGTAGCTCTACTTTTCGCACGGTTGTAGATAAAATCAGCTAAATAAGGTGGTTGCGCTTGTCGGGTAAAAAGGCCTAATTAAAAAAATCCAACTTAAAATAATCGGTGTCTCTCAAGACCACATTCACATGTAGACAATATGCACAAATGGTGATTTAGGCTTGTAGTCGCGTGTTAGCCTGCTCGCTGTCACTAGTGGGACGCCATATGTAGTGAGCGGTAGTAGTGCGGCACGAATAATAAAAAAGCTTGAACTTAATCGTAAGTATATTTTGTAATTATTTACCTATATTTATAAATTTTTTATTATTATTATTTGATTTTAAAACATTTCATGTTAAAAAAATTATTATGGTCCAAACATAATTTATTTAGTTTTTATTACACACGTTGTGGGCGGGTATTAATGCCTACCAAAATTGATCATAAGCCTTAGTATCCCCTTCCTTTTTACATAGTTTTTTTGTTTTACAATGTATTTTATGTGTAATTTTTAAAACGTTAGTAAATCACATAAGTAATTTGAACTATGTGCCAATTGAATAACTTTTATTTTAAGTGATTACAACCACAATGTCTTCCAAATAAGCATTGTGGTTAAAAACTGACTTGGAGTCATCAGAGAAACGCTAAATCCACATAAAGCTGCTAAAAATTAAAGGTTTAAACATACTATCAGTTAAAAAAAAACTTTTTCGAAAATCCTTACTGAATGAGGATAAGAAATCAGATTTTTAAATAACATATTTATAATTTCTTTTGTCTATTGATTTCGCAAGAATATCATCAACCATAGCTTTAAGTAACAGGCCGGTAAATACTGGTTTAAGCCTTTATTGAAAAGACATTAAAAAATATCAAAAATAAACCTAAATTTTATAACCCGGCCAGAGCAAAAAAGCTTTAAATATACCTTTGATGATCACTTCACAAGGTTACGCAAGGTCTAATAAACTAAAGTTAAAAGTCATTAAAAAGAGAAATTTTATTTAAGTCTAAGCAAGGCATTTCTATTATTGTTAATCAAATTTTTAAATGTACAAGGTCTATGTTAATTTTTTAAGTAAATTAAAATCCCAGGCCCTTTCTACCCCACTATAGTATATTAAGGCCTACTAAAAACGTTTTCAAAAATGTTAAATTTTGTTTTTGTGTACGCCAAATTATATTTTTTTATTTACATATTATAGTAATTAGTATATACATTTGATTTACAATAAAACGTATTAATATAAATGTACAGTTTTTATTTTATGATAAATCTCCTTTAAATCCAACCTTAGTTCCGGAGAAAAGCAAGCATGAGAATCCATCAACTTACTATTGCTAAATTAAACTAATAAATCAATATTTTGTGAAATAAAAATAAATACCCGGCCCGGCGAAGATCAGTGAAGATAAATAACACAAAGACGAATTAATTTAAGCAACACTTCAGAGTGTATAAATCCTTAAAAAACGTAATTGACCTTTTCATTAATAATAATTTCGAATAAATAAATGTCTGATTTGTCTGACATTTACTCACATTTCATTACTTCAATTAGAGTTTTGCGAAATATTAAGAATCGTCTTTAATAGAAGGTTTTGTTTCTTTTTGCAGTTTAAGGTGAAGACGTGTATGTTTCAAAAGAAACATAGAATTTACATGACTTTTTAATATCAGTGTAATATAATATTAAAAAGTGTTAATTAGTATTCACATTTTAATTTCATGGTCTGAGGTTAAAAGATAAGTACAAGATTTCTGGCAAAATATTTAGTTTTTTTTTAATGTACTTAGACACCTTATTCATGCCAACTTTATTTATATTGTTGATGATGTTTTTAGATCTGCTGGATATAAAGTTATAACCAAGATAAATAACGACTTAATTTAAGTTGGCGACCAGCTGGTAAAAAACAAGTTAAAAAGGTAAATAGGAGTTGTTGTTGCTGCTGACCGTCCCAGTAAAAATCCATTTTTATTTGCTGACAACTGTCAAAATTATGTATTTAAGTAGTTAGAGAAGTAAAACTTGAAATATAAAATAAAAGTTTTTTAAATTAATGCTCGTTAAACCCATAAGAATAATTATCAATCACAAACATCAATAGAATAATATTACAAAGTCGCAATTTCATATTTAATAGATACTCTGATTCAGTCACTAAAGATAAGATTTTCTAACAAAGCAAATGATGCATTTTTCAGTTCTGCATTTAAGTCAGATGACAGAGAATAACACTAAAAAGAAAACCAAACCAAAATATTGGAATACCTTTTTGCCAAATATAAATTGAAAAATTTTAAAAAATGAATGTTAAACATGGTTCCACTATTGGCAACAGCGATCAATTGATAAAAACAAAGATATGAAAATAAGATATTTGTAAATGAATGCAGAGCCACCAAGAACCGAAAAAATCCTCACTTTCTTTAAAGTTATATTGTTTACCTTACATTACTTTTCAAAGTTACCCTTAAAAAAACTTGAAGATCAAAAAAAAAAAAAAAAGAAAAGGTTCTCACTTCGTCGAAACTAATATTCTTTACATCTTTAAATAAATTTTTCAAAAAGCTGAAGAGCAAAAAAAGGTCCACACTCCATTACTTTAGGTTTTTCATCCCGCGTGGGCTCCCATTTGTCCGGACCCCGGTATTTTGTACCGCCCTCTCGGCGGACTTGAATTAGTGTACTTTTATTCCTACCATGAAACAACTTTTTAAAATGTTTAAAACCATGCCACCAACAACAGCCCATAGGAAACGGCCAAAATAAAGAGCGGGCGTGCGACAAGGGAGCGAGCGTTTTTTCGGAATGCGAAGGCTGCATGTTCATTTTCTCCTGCCCGCTAAGTGTCGGTGTAGTCACTTGCATTTGTGCATTAAATCTTCCCTTAGACGTGTAAAAACTTGATTGTGTTCTACAATTTGTATTCCTTTTACGCTCTAGTACCGCCCGAAACCGTTCCTGAACTGCCAAGAGTGTCAAAACTACAAAAAAACTGACACTAAAAAAATTTTTGGTGTTGTTCTGGGCGGTTATAGAGCCTAAAAGGAATACAGCAAATGTCGCAAGATCGTTTAAGTGGTATATGCATCTTAAGCGTTCATAGGCAACGAATTGAAGCAGAAGAGGACATTTTTAATAAAGATGTAATAAATAAGTTTGGTCAAAATAAAAGAAGAATATTATTTTTATTTTTAGAGTAATTTTATTTTTAGTCTTAAGATTTAGTAATACTGTATATCATTACTGGTAAATGTTTAACTTTGGTTTAAATTTTTTATATCCCTGCATGAATATTGAAACGGATGTGTGATTTTAGAGAATTTTTGTAGTATAAATGCAAAAAATAATAAAAAATAAGCAATTTTAACGGAAAGAAATTTAAAATAAAAAATATTTCTTCACTTGACTTTTGTCCCCCTCCCGGGATTTCATTCAGGTGGCGCCCATGGTTAAAACCTATTATTTCATTTGCAATTGATATGTAGATTAGAAAAATAACTTGAACACATACCGGGTGGTGCGTCGCCAAGCGGAACATGGGAAATCCCATGTAAATTTTAATGGGATTAATTATTGGCTTCCCTGTACATTTAATAGAACAAAATGTGAGATAACTTTTTTAAAATACCAATCTGACAAACCCTTGTGTCAAGCTTCAAAAAAATTTAATAAGGTAATCTTGAATTATTCAATTAAATGTATTCGCAAAAATTAGCAAAATTCCGGGTTCAGGTATACCCAAACAGGCACCTGTAAAATGAATGTTGTCACTGACATAAAAAAATTGTCAGTAAATCAGTGACAGCTTTATAACAAATTGTCTGCTGGTGGCTGCTGTCTATTTGGTTTAACCTGAACCGAAAATTTGGTAATTTTGCATTTACCTTTAATTAAATAATTTAAAACTTGCACATTAATTTTTTTAAATTTGGTACGAGAATTTGTCAGGTTGTTCTTTTTAAAAAGTTTTCTTATATTTTTTTGTAAAATGTACAGGGAAGTAAAAAAACTTTCATCCGATCTTCGATCCAGATATTAGTTGTAACAAGTCACTTAAATTGCATTTTCTTTATTCTCTTTTCGATTTTTTTTCGACATTTCATGTGCAGTTTCGAACAAAAGCAAAAATAGCCTAATGGTGAAAATGGTTTTTAAACCTGTTATGCCTTAATAATACTAATAAACTTAAAACCTATAGGTAATGCAAGCGAAAAAGGAGAAAGACTGCTTTAAATACACTGTTTTTTAAATGTTTAAAAAAGTTATAACATAGGTAATTTATAATTTTTGTATAATTTCCTGTAATTTGGGTTTTTTAAATTTTATACTATACTTAGACATTTAAAACCTGTCAGGTATATCTTAGATCATCTGAATTTGGCATTACAAAGTATATACAAAGAACCCACAACATAAATATAAGGAAGTAAAAATTTAACAAATATTTATTAACAAATAAATCTGCCATAATAACGTTACAAAAGCTTATTTATGTTTAAATATTTATGGCTTAGGCTATGTCTATAAATTTTAATACCCTTATTCCGTATCTAAGCCTTTAGTTTGCATTTCAAACATTATTTGTTCCAAATAAACTTTCTTCTTGATTGGCTATGGATGTGGAGAAAAGTTTAATCCTAATATACCATTAACCATCATATAAGCATAAGCAAAGGTCATTTTAACTATTTACCTTTCATTATTTTATTTAATGAAACAATTAAACCAGCTTTTATTACTCAAAAACAAAATAATTTTTTTAACACGCTTTTATTTAGCTTGGGTTGTATGTATGTATGTATATAACGGAATCTTTAAGCTTAATTTTTACCAACTTCCAGCGATTCAATTTCTTTGAAACTTTGCACACGTATCAAGGACCCATGACAATGCAATAATCTGCGAACAGTATCCCGTTATCCTGATTAGGATCGCCAGGATAAACAAATTCCTTTATAGATTTTCTGTAGAAGAGTAACGGAGAAAAAGCTAGTGCGCGATCTGCGTATGCGTGCAGTTTCGGACGTACTCTCAGCATAACGCTGACAGAAACTTGTTCGGAGTAGTTGCGTTCTGAAACCCCATGTAACAGTAAAGCTTTAAATGAAATAATTAGATTACGAAATAGTTCGTGAAACATTTCAATATCACATGTCCGCAGAAAACTAATTGATATATCGAACTTAAAAATTAAAAATAAATAATAGTTTAAAAACACTAAAAAAACACGCTTTTATATGCAACCGAACTAAAAATTAGACAATAATTTTTCATTACAAAGAGTTTGTATTACAGTAATAAAAGGTCAAACAATGAATCATAATTATATACCTCAAAATAGAATTGGAAAATTTTCTTAAATCTTTTTAAAATATCTTTTTAATGATTATACCATATACAGGGTGTTTTATATAAAAAATCCAGTTTACAATTAAACTCCTGAGGATGGCCGTATTTCCGAAACTATGAAAAATTGAATATATTACATACGGACTTTTTTAAAGGATTTTGAAAGAACTTTCTAATGGTGATAAAATATACAGGGTGTTCCATTTAAAAAAGGGGTATTTCGCTGTATAACTCAGCAACCCGATTGTTAATTATGTTTTCTAATCTTTAGTCTTAAAGAGCGTGAAAAAAGCTACTACTTTGCTAATTTAAAATGTTTCATATTTTGAGTAATAACGAAGTTACAAATGACAAACACTTAATTTGGATGATCCTGTATACTTGGAATTGGTTACGACACATCATCGACTTTAGGCGGTATGAGATCGGGGACGCAAGGAAAAGCACTGTACCGGGAAAAGTTGGCAAGACTGGGTAGAGTCATTATATTTTAACAGCTGATGATAAATCCAGTGGCGTCTAGAATTTGTGCTTTTCGTTTTGCCATAGAGTAAGGAAATTATAAGAGTTATCATGGAATAGCCGATTTAAAAACAGGTCATGCGAAAACTCCCAATATAATTTTATTCGTTTCTCGTTGAAATACCGCCAGTTAGTCATTTCAGTAAGCTTACGTGTCTCCCCACCGCTGATGTTACACGAGGCGAGGCTTCGACCGACGCATTTAAAGTGTAAACTGGAAAAATGACAAGCCTGCCGCCAAGCCTTCCGCAAAAGCGGTACGAAAATTTTAGCATGCCATGGTTTCTCTTATCCGTAGGTATGTTACTTTATGGTTGGTTTTGCATTGTTTTCAAAGTGATATTTGTGGAAAAATGTGATCCCAAAGGTTTTTTATTTAAAGTCAAAGAGGTTGCGACTTAATAACAATTCAAAAGTGTTTTGTAAACGGTTATTCTAATAATACTATAAACTATATTTCTCCAGTACTGATGAACATTGCCGATAAATGGTCACTGTGACGTCAACACACGTCAAATCAATATGGCCGTATGTCGCGACCCTATAAAGAGCGACTCTGCCAGTAACGAGTTAAATGTCTTGTCATTTTTTTAATTATGGTTTTACTTTTTATTAGGAATTGAATATTATTTATTTATTACTGATGTATTATATGTTTTTATGTATAAATAGCCAATAAATAAACGTGTTAAAATTTAAATAGGATTTTCTATATTCAGAATGGCTAAGCAGCACCCGGTAGAGTAAGGCGTCGGCCACGATAACAAGCGTAACCTAAACCGTATGTATTTATTACAAACTAAAACACGTAATATTTTTAAATTGTGAAAATATTTTAGGAAAAAGTAAACATATTTAAGAAAAAGCTATATGAATATAAAAACTAATACCAAATTAAAATAAATAACTTATTTTTTACAAAGTGTCTAATACAAATATTTTAGTTTGGGTGTAACATTCAAAAATTTAGTATACAATTAAATTTTACAACTAATGCATCGGATCATTTCTTCAACCAATTAATTTTAACAAACTTAGGCAGTAAATAAAATGGGTTTGTTCTATTGATTTATTTTTCGGGCTATCGGTGACGGAAAAATTATTTTTCTATGCAGTTTTAGTTTTAAAGTTTTAACTTGTTACTTAAGTTTACTTTTGCATGACGAACTGGTTACTTCTTCAGCATCTTTCTTTAAATTAACCCGTCCAATTTACAACTCGGATGCTGGTTCAATTTAGGAGACCCGGAATTAAAAGTAAAAAAGCTATGTTTCAGGAACAAAAAGTTAACCCAACCTTTTGGTGATATTATGAGGGTAGCCCTAAACCAACTTGCTAACTAAATACATACAAAATAATTTTTATCCATTTATAAGCTGATTACTTACCCCAACGGTAAGTGGCAGGATTTTAGTGTTTGAACCTTACCAAATGAAAAATCGTTAAAAATGTCTTATCAGTTATCAACAACGCTGCGAACGTCGAATATATAACTTGAATACTATTGATCTACACTTTTAAATACCACTAATAGGGAAGAACCTCGCCCAGAGGGTAACGCCCGTGCTCTAGTGGACAGAGCTTTGATCTTCGAAGCCAGAGGTCGGCGGTTCGATTCCCAGCGGGGGAGACATATTTGAGTAGTAGTTATTTAAAAATAACGACTGTGGTGGCACTACCGCGTTGTCTAAAAGGTGCTGTGAAATGCAACTGCATGTTTCCAGTGCTTGGACAACGTTGACGGAACAGGGGGAACGATGGGTTAAACATCTAATAACCCGACATCCACGGTACTCTGGTATTTATGCATAGACCTACGTGGGATGTCAAAAAGATAAAAAAAATACGCCGTCGACCGTCATAATTTCTAACCACAACTTTTCCGATCCGATATCCATTACTCAATACAAAAAATAATTTGCTAAAATGCTAACCTGGCTGATTTTCACTCCGCGAAACCGCTTTTAATTCTTCAGAAGTAAAAAAACGTTTTGGATGGAGGTTGATGTAATTTGCATTATTAATATATTAAAATAAAGGTAATTGACTCTATTTTATTATGCAATGTTAAAATAATATATTCTGTAAGGTTTTTAAAAATAAAGTGAAATGTTAAAGAAAAAAATAGGTTATTGGGTTAGACCGCCCAGAAAAAATTGCTCTGGCCAAGGTGGCGCCAAATTAAATAATATATTTGATATTTAGCTGTTTGGGCAGTTAAAATGGTGTTAGAGATAACAGCAATGTAAATTTATCTATATAATTTTTCTTAGCAATATGATAAATAGAAAATATTTCTTTATCCTTTAGCCTTATGCCCATAATTTTATTAATTAGAAGAATGCACATTTCTAGGACTAAAATAAAAAATATTAGATATCAAGTTATATGGCTTAATTATTTTAAAACATGTTTTATTTTATAGAAAAAAAACCAATTGGGGGCGGTGTTATCCAACCTATAACCCATTGGTAGGGTCTTGAAAACGTAAAGTTTTTTCCTAAAAACGTTGACCTATCCCAAAATTAAGCGTACCTCAATATAACCAATAGATTTAAGCAATCAACGCCGTTTTTAATAAAGACCTATATGTTACTGACACGTCTCAATATTCAAATTTTCTTAGGTGGGCGGGGCTTCCTGGACCTTTCCTAAATGTTGACAGTGATTTTTGGATTTTAGACTAAGGCGGAAGTTAAATTTAGGAGGCGGTCTAATATAGTCAAGCTTCCCCTATACCCATATAACCATTATACAAATGACATATAAAGAAATTACTTACTTCCTCTTAAAAAATCGAAAGTAAAATAAACTCCGAATATTCTTTTACAAATAACCACAGGTATTGTTGGTACATCAATTTTCTAAGATAGTAATCGCTTTATCTGTTGAATTAGTTTGCCCAAATTGACGCTAATCTTATTCTATTTTTTTGCCGCACTTTTAGTAAAATAAATAGAAAGTGATATTATACACCTACATACATAATCGGTAAAGCAAATTTATATTATTTAAATTTATATACAGGGTGATTCTCAACCTATACCTATGCATAAAATTGGCAAGTTATTTCTAAGGAAAAACAATAGCTAATAACAAAAAAAAAGTAAAATATCGAAAATTATGAACACAAATAAAGGTGCGTCCAGATTTGAAGTACGACCTGCAAACGTTCCTCGTCGCGAACCACGTCTATCAACAGACTTTACTAAAAAGCACAAGCACGTGTTATTGGATTGGTTTGAAGCGCAAAAGACGGTCATGCAAAACTGTCACATTGGGGAGTCATGGTTAGTTGAAAAAATGTTCATATATGTACGTGTATGTGTTCATTGTTTGATGTTGTGAAGTATGTATTGTATTTTATTTTTTTACACCTGTGTGGTAACTTATGACTGAGGAATATTCTATAGGTTAGTTGAGGTCGAAAGCATTCGACAGCTTTTTATAAATACATTTTATACCTTTTACCAACTTTTATAATTTTTACCCTTCAACATTTTCGGCAGTTTTTAAAAATTGCATGTGTTGTGGTAATTTTTAAGTTTTCTTCCCAATTTTTTTAAAAGTACTGAACAAAAAATTCAAGAGTATGGTATTTTTAAGAAGGCAATGAAATGACCTTTACAAGGTAAACTAAAAACCAGTTACAAAGAAGCCACAAGCGTCATACAAATAAACACGGAGTCAATTATTTCTTTCTAAACGCGTCGTTTAAATAGTGGGGAAGCAACAAAAAGAAGAATAATTGAGACAGAACTGATCACCGCCTGGCTTTTTTACTACTAATTTTAGTCAACGGTGACTCTTTGTTTGACCTCCGGACAGTGCGGACGTGCGTAGAGCACTACAAAGTTCCTCCCGGAGTGGCGGTTAGAGGTGCCGTACGAACGTTCTTACCTTCGGGGATCAAGGAAAGATTCACGCTAAATTGACGGCATCTTTCTTCTGGATCTAAGCGCTGTGAGCGAAGATTCCTATAAGCTGATGGTATCCTGTTTGGTGGTGAACACGAGGTATTTCTGAGATGGCGGGAAATAAATGGGCGTGCCATGGGAACTGTCAGTAGTAAAAGTGAAGGTTATACGTAACACGAGTAGCAGGTCTTGGTTTGACAGCCGACGATTTATGCATTGCATCGATTGAAGAATTATTTTTGTTTTCTTTTTAGAATTTCTGGGAGCTACGAGCTTGATTATCCAGATTTTCCGCCGACGAAGCCCTGAAAAGCATAGTCCGGAAGGGGGAGAGTGGTGGATTAGACCTGAAGGGACCAAAACCAAGAAAAAAAATAGAGAGAGAGAGAATTTTATTATTCAACCCCTCTTACTATTTAGGATTTTATGGGTTGCTGTCACCACTTCTAGAAGTTTGATTTAATGTTATTGAAAGTAAACATATAAAGTATCCCCTTTTGAAACAAAGTATAAGTGTTTTTGCATTTTTAATAATTCTTCGTAGAGGCTGACATGTAATTGTTAGACCTTTTTTAATTGACACCATTGGCGGCTCGTGCATTTGGAGAACAGGGGAGGCTAACGTCATAAAGACTATATACACACAAAAAAGGCCGGTAATTTTTTGGGTTACCGCATCTATTTAAAGCAAAATACGTAATATTTGCATAATTGCAAACAAAAATTGTGTATTGCCGCATATATTGTTAAATTTATAGGGTGGCTAAGCCTACCTTGCCTCCTCTGACGAGCCGCCACTGATTGGCACACTTTATATTAAACATTTTGAAATATTGATCTTGTGTTAACCTGATCAATAAAAACCCTTTCAAAAAAGGATCTGCCAATCTGTACCAGTGTTCATAAATTGATCGGATCCTTTAACTCGGATTGGATTCAGCTGACCCAGGTCAAAGTCAGGTCAGGTTAAAAAGTGTTAAAATATATGTGCACTGTCAAGAACCCAGTAATAGGGTTATGTTTTGTTTTGACACGAAGCTGATGAATGAAGACCAAATGGAACATACGTCTTCAGAAAAACAACAAAAGTCTTCTTTGAGCAACAGCTGATTGGATCTACCCTAACCCATTGGATTAATGTTTAAAAATGCATATGACTAAAGGGTACATCATAAAAATCGAATCCGATTGGACGGATCGGATTAAACCTATTACCGTGCCCTACGTCCTAGAATTTATCGAATGCAGATGATGCGGTTCTTAATTCTTTTAAATTTTACAAAGAAGGGTATATATACATGAGAAAGAAAGCAAACAAATAGAAATAAACTTTCAACCTTACTTTTGTGGATTTTTTTAAATTATTGTTATTTAATTAAAAAATGAGCCAAAATAATTACTCAAACCATTAAGGAAACACTATCACAATATTTTAGCAAATAATTAAGCTTCCTATATTTTCTTACTATTTCGTTTTTTTACACTAATCAGCTGTTTTACATTACTGTCATTTTTTAAACTTTTTCCAAAACCATGAAGATTGTACATATAACATATAACCTTCGATGGGACTGAACTCACTTCAAATCGCTTCAAAAACAGGATTCACTTATGGCGTTTAATCTAGTCCCTACCTTATCTGAAAAGTAAATATCCGCGATTTCTTGATGGATTAAGTTTTTATCCGATCGGTTCAAATCGGATTCAGTATGAGATTAGATTAGATTGATGATTGATGATTAGACGATGTATCCTTAGTCTCTTATAAGAAATTTCATCTATAAGTTTATAAGTTGCAAAATATAAATAAATGTGATCCAAATCCGCTATATTTATGACTGCCGTAACATTTTAAGTTTTTTTTTACACTGGCTATTTTATCTCTTTTCTGTTAGAATACAATGGTCAAAATGTTAAGTCTGCAATATTATTTTAATACGACAGTTGAATGCAATCAAGGTCTCCGGTCCGCATGCAACAGTCCATCTCATTATAACATATTGTTATGTAAAATGAAAACGAGATCGCTTCTGTTCTGTACTTCTGTTATTTATGGTCATAACAAGTTAAAGGGATTGAGGACTTGTAATTTAAATAAGATTTAAAATATTTATTTAAAATCTTGTTTGATAATAAACTTGATACTAAGGGTGATATACCTAAGCAATGGTGCATTAAGCAATTGTATATATCGACTAACCCATCAAAATATTTCGGCAAGGGTAAAGAGATACAGGTTTTATGCTTAAGAGAATTCCATTTTGCAAATTTCGGTATAATCCTATATACTATTTTCACTTTTGCGTGTCTTCTTAAATGATGTCAATTAATTTAAGGTCCTACATTTCATCTTTATGCCGGCATCATAAACTTTGCTTCTTAAAATAGGCTAGTAAAAATTTGGTTTTAAACCTAATAAACCAGTATTTTTATTTAAAATTTTAATGCCATATTACATTTTTTGTTTATGGGACGTTTCAAACCGAAAAACATTATTTATTATTTTTATATTTAGGATTTTATGCCAAACATTGAGAAAAACTTTCATTTGCAGGTAAGTATGCATTCATTTTTTTTTTGAGATGAGCTAGAATAAAGTTAATAAAATAAAAATAAATGCTTAATTTTAATACGTTTAAGTAAAATGTACATAAATTACATTAATTTTTGTAACTTGTTAGCTTATTTTTTTAAAGAAATAAATAAAAATAAATTATTAATTTAATTATTCATAAATTTATATATTAAATACAGCTACCCAGGGAGGATATCCTCACATTACAGTAGGTGGTTGGTTGGTTGGTTTGAGGCGGGGCTGAGGCATTGCAACCTATTGGCTTGTTGTGCACCCCTCCTTGTTACAGAAGTCCACTGCCCTTTATCAGGTTTAGTAGATTTCTGCTAAGATGTTCATGCGAAAGAGGGTTTCCGCTATGTATGTTCCCAAACAGACTGTAAGTCTTCTGCGTGTCAGTGCAATGCAGTTGTATATTATGTATGAGGCTGTTTCCTCTACTTAAGAATCTTAAGTGGCAACACCTTTGCATGGCACCCCTCTAAAAAAGCTTATAAAAAATGCTTTTCGTTAGTCTTAAAAAAAGTTGGTAAAATCAATTACAACCCTTAAATTTAAAGAAAATATTACCAGAAAAATGTCAATAAATAAATGAATAATAAATTAAATTTTACTCCCTGTAGAGCTAACTTGCCCCACCCAAAGTTTCTGGTCAGTTCTGGTTTGTTCTATTGCACAAGCGCCTAACAACCAAGACCAGATACATAACTTTAAACATAGGCTTTTGGCATATGTCACGTGGTCAAGTGATCAGATCACTAACTAATAAAAGTAATAGAAATAAAAGTGATAATTTTTAAAGAGTTGCTTTTTCTGCAAAACAGTAGCTATTTTTTTAAATTATCACTTTCTTCTATAGTATTAGTTTCTTGGGGAGAAAAGACCTCAATTAACTAGAAATTTGTCATCATCAGTGTCATTTTAGTAATAAAAAGCTTTGTAAATATAAATGTTAAAAGCTAAAAATGTTTTATTACAGTATTGCCTATTTATTAAACTTAAATTCTGTTTTACATCATTGTGGTAAGTTTTTTATTCTTATTTAATTTATGTGTATCTGCGATGACTCGAACACCAAGTATATTTAGATATATTATGTTATTAAAGTAAAAATATTTATAACCATGTTTTCACAACCAAACCAGGTGCAAACTTACGTCATCAATATCTAGTTTTAATGGTAAAGCATTGAAATTGGTGGCAATATTATGCCAACATCTTATACGCATTAAAAAGTCAACCCTAAATAAACACTTAATTGCCAATAAATTTTACATGCAGGCGGATTGCCAGCGCAAGCATACAAAAATGGCGGCATACCAATCTGATTAAATGAAGCACGCGTTTTTGTTGCAGGCAAATAAATATTGGATTTTGAAGGCAAACCTTCAACGCTATATTCATACTTTTTAAACCATATTATTAACATTGGTATTTAACTAACATTAGAGCAATTTTTTGATCTGTTTATTTATAATGGCAGCTAAACAACATTATTTTATGTTTTTATAATGTAAAGGAAATGGCCTTTTCACTAACATTTTATTGTTACGAAATCATGCAAATAAAAATAGGTCAAACAAAATGTTTATTATGATATTTTGGGAGGCTAGCATGGTCAGAGTATCCGGCTTAGCCGACATACAAGATTTGCCGCTGCTCGACAGCGGAATTTGACAATTTGTACGTGTGTTCAACCTGCTGCACTTGACGTTTGTTAAAAAGGCTGAATTACTGACAATATTTAATATGTAGCCTGAAGATTTATAATAAAACCTGTTTACCATACAAGGAACAGTATTAATTTATTTTTGAGGAACTTATCACAGAATAATTAGCTGTTTAGTCAATATAAAACAAGAATATTTGCAGCAATGGGTTCTAAGAAAGGAGGAAGTTTTCTTATTGGATTTATTCAAGGATAAAAAAACCAAATTTGACTTAAAAATGCATATATGTATGTATAATACCAAATAGTCCCAATTTATTATTTTAATTGTTTCTAATCCTGGTTGACAAACAAGTTGGCAGTGAAGGCAAGATTATTTTTACCCGTATTGATCTCGTGCTTTAATGATTTAATTGTTTACCGAAAATGCCAAGGATAAACAATTTTTTTCTGCCAGGATTTAGTTTTCATATGACATTTGGACAATCAAAAATTTTAGAGGTTCTTTTATGTTGCAACTTCGCAAGAGCTTATAATAAACCCTACATAGGATAGCTTTAACAACCATATTTCTAAAGAAATAACATGTACATAAACATAATATTATTTGTGTATTAACTGCTGAAAAATGTTCTTATTTTAATTGGCAATTCAAGATGAAATTATGACAAAAAATGTTTTTAATTTACATATTATGAAACAACAACATTGGTTTATTATGTACAGTCATATTTTATAGTATTCTTTTAGCCACTGGCAATAAACGTGATTAAAATATTTTCATCTGCAAAAAAAAATAAACTAAAGAAAAAATACACCATTATTTGATATCTTTATTTTTATTCATTTTGAAAATATGTGCACAGATATTAGTTAATGTTGATTTTTTTAATAGACTCTATTTATGTTTTATCAGCATTAAAACTCAAAATCAAATTTAAAAATATTTTTAATTTTCATTACCTGCCCAGTCCGATATCCGAAACATGTCAATTTTAAGCCTATGGTTTCGTTACTGTAATCCTTATCATTTTGGCCAAATGTTTTAAAATCGCATATAAAACATTGTGGTAAACTTATCCAACAAAAGAGTGACGCGTTTACCCAGTCTGACACCCAAAACATGTCAAAATTGACCAGCTGGGTTAAAGCGCTGCTTCCAGAGATGAATATTCTGGTGGACTCAAAAGGAATCCCCGTGTATAGGTGTTAAAAGAATTATAATCAAAGTCCACTTTTTTATTGTTTGCATTGCATTACCTATGCTTTTAATATTCACTGTAGACGTTTGTAAAAGTCAATCAACAATACATCGAAGGCTAAAAGCCTAAATACTAACGTACCGTGGGTGTCTTAAGTGAGGTAAGAGGGAGTTTGTTGACACGGGACTTAAATACTTGAAGATTTGGGGGAAGGAAAGACCTCCGCGGGCAGCAGGTTCCACAACCTAGAAACTCTAGGGATAAAAGAACGAACAAAGTGGGAAGTTCGGGGCCTGTCCAGTTGGACCGTATAGGGATGCATACGCGCGGAACCACGAGTTTCTCTGTTGGGAACCGTAAGTGGAGGAACTATACTGGACAATTCTTCAGAGCAGAAGCCATGGAAGTACCTATAAAAAGCGATAAATCCCCACAGCCCGACGATGTGCAAGAGAGGGAAGCCTTTCTGTAAGTGAAGGATCATTAATGAGACGAATAGCTCTTCTTTGAATAGAATCAAGAATGCTTAGGGTTGTGGGGGACGCCATGCCCCAGATATGAGAACAATATTCCAAGGGAGGTCGGATTTGGGACACATATAAAGTGTATAAATTAGAAGGGAAAAATACTTTTGGCTCGAAAGAGAAATCCAAGCTTTTTGAAGCTGCCGTGGCTATAGATACAATGTGTTTATGCCAGTTAAGGTTACTTTCAAATGTGACGCCCACAAGATTAAAGGTGTCTTTGCTCTGTAAAACTTGGCCGCTCATAAGTAGAGGATGAGTATTTGATGACTCTTTTCGCGACAAGGAACATGATTGTGTTTTGGATGCATTAAATGGACGAGATTTTTGGCGCCCCAATCCAATATTAAATTAAGATCCTGCGAAAGAGATATCTGCATCGCTCTGCGTTTGTTTTCCAAGTCAGGTTTAGTGATGGGTTTAGGAACCTGAAAACTGGAGTGAAGGGTACTATCGTCGGCGAAACTATGAATGGAATTAGTTGTGGACGAGAGAAGGTCGTTGATGTGAAGAAGAAACAATGTTGGTGCCAGAACTGAGCCCTGAGGGACTCCAGCATTTACTTGGTGAAAGCTTGAAGAATGGCCGTCCACAATAACTGATATACGTCGATCAGATAGATAACCAGAGAGCCAAGTACAGAGTTTAGTTGAAAGACCATAGGAGGGAAGTTTATTAAGAAGTGCGGCATGCCAGACCTGGTCAAAAGCTTTGGATATATCAAGAGCAACGATCTGGGACTCACCTAGAAACTCAAGAGACTTATTCCAGCAGTGTGATACGAAGGAAAGAAGATCTGCTGTAGATCTTTTGTGGCGAAATCCATACTGCCTGTCATGCAAAATTTTGTGTTTTTCTAAGTACTTAAGAATTTGTGAATTAATTAGTTTTTTCCATTACTTTACAAAGAACTGAGAGAATTGAAATTGGTCTATAGTTAGATGGAAGGGATTTAGATCCTTTCTTGGGAATAGGTTGAACACGTGCAGCTTTCCAGCTCCGGAAAGATACCTGTGTCGTAAGAAATTCGAAAGAGCCGAGTTAAGATTGGTGCAAGTTCTGGAGCACATTTTTTAAAACGATTGCTGGTATGCCATCCAGCCCAGACGATTTCTTGGTGTTAAGGGAAGAAAGGATACGCTTAATGTGTTTTACCTTAAAAAATAATATCGGGCATTTTATGAGGAACTGGGGTAACCGCTGGAATTGGATGATTTACGGGAGGGTCAAGAGGTTGAATTGGCAGCAAATTGTTTAGCAAATAATTCTGCCTTTCCTTTAGCGGTAGAAATACATTTCATCTTCCAAAGCTAGTGGCGGAAAGAACGCACATAAACCAATTTTCATCAAAATCCAGTAATTATTTACTGATATATTGTAATTTACCAAAAAAAGTACTTATAGCTTTAATTCACTCATACATTTTTGAAAAATTAAAATTTTTAAAAACCATTTCATGGTATTTCCTTGTACCTATGAAGCTACCCAAAATTTATTAATAGATTCATTAAAGTCGAATAGTCGATTTCTAGTAGCCCGCTCAAGAAATTTTTAAAGTTAGAACCATATTTATTTTATTTTGAAACCGATGCCGCCAAGTACACAAAAAAATGATAAAGTAAACAAATCTTTCGAAAGCACATAGCCTCTGACACAGCCTGATTATATATTTTTAGATAAATAAATACAAATATTGCGAAAACAGGTATGACGTATTTAAAAAACATTATCTTATTTCGTCTCTGGCGTGCCATAAGACCTGTAACGCGTGGCGTGGTCGTCGGGTTGAATAATTTTTGCTGTAATAAATCATTGCTTACAAAAGGGTTTATTGGCTTAATCATTTTTATGTAGTTGGGGCATCGCTTTCAGAATAAAATTAATATGGGTCTAACATACTTATTATTCTCTAAATTAAAAGTGTTTTAAAGAAACAAATTAATATCCGGTATTTTGCAAAAACTAACTGTTCATCTAAACATTCGACCTTTAAGTGCGTTTTTCTCTTCAACAATTAAATAAATTTATTAAAAATCGAGGAATCACGCTGAATCCGATGCACGATTTCACATTTGACGGTCAAATAGTGATTGTATGAAATAGTTGAAGATCCTTTATTAACGATCATTTTGTGTGAATCCGATTTAAAAAGGGTTCCCTAACATCTTCACCTTGATCTAAAATTGTGTAGTGATAGACGTATCCGTTTTTCTAATTGTTAAAACTATTATTATTGGCCCATTTATAATAAAATTGGTTAAGCTTATTAATTCTTTATTATATTAATATTTTAAACAACACTTCAAAGTTATTTGTTGGTTGCAAATTTCCGTGCAAATTGTTTAACATAATATAATAGTCTAAGGTCCGAATAGGAAGCAATCCACACCTATATTAAATATGGTATTTTTTAAGCAATAGTATTGCTTAAATATTAGCTCAAAAATTTTGAAAACAAAATAAAATTAATTTTGGGCACTCCTCGTTATTTGAAGAAAAACGCTCCGACACGTCAATTTTTGATTTTAAGAGAAACATTTTTTTGCCACTTTCGCCCCCTGAACTACAATCCTTAGGCAGGGAGGAAACTCACCCTGAAAATATTAGTAGGTTTGGTAGGAAATAGTACTTTTTCCGTCATAGCCAAAAATATTTTTTTCCTACGACCACTTGTGAAAATAGCAAAATAGCACACTGGTTTCATGCATAGAAAATACGTTTATATCACACTAGTCTTGCAAAATACTTTACAGCACTGGTGTTGCAAAGTACTTTACAACACTCGTGTGATATATATTATGATGTCATTCTAAAAACTGCTATTGGTTTGCAAGTGACATATTTATTGTAGTGAGAGTAAAAAACTTTTTACTTACCTTAAACAGTAGAACCCAAATTAGCGAAAATCATCTTATTAACGTTAAGTATAAGCTTTCTTCTAATATTAAAAGAGTAAAAATAAAATTTCGAAAAAATAAAAACATAAACAAAAATAGACATAACCACAAAAAACAACTTTCACTGACAGCTCGCTCAGTGGCACAGTGTTGTCAGGTAAATAGATCAAATTAAAAATCTCCCTTCTACCTTTGAGCACGCACCTTATAGAGGCAGCCTTGCCGCTTGACCGTTCGACTTAAAGCGCCAGAGAAAAAAGCCTATAGATCAAATTCTTTTCTCTCTGTCTTCGTGTACTCAAACAACTAGATTAATCTTTTTTTAATCCCTTAATTAAACCTGAGGCTAATACACACTTTATGAATCCACTTTCTTTTATCCATTCATAAATAGAATCAGACCCTTCCGACGTTGCAAAATGCTTTCCATATTTTGCATGGTATAACGGACGTTTAGTAGTCGTTTTTTTCTTACTTCTAAGACTTTAGGTTATGTATTTACAATATTCCTATTTTTATATTTTTTTTCAAAAATATGAGGAAAAAATGTAATTTTTATTTTATTTTACATGTATGTTCAGTTTCATTAACTCATTTTACCAATTTTATCCCACTCAGCACCCTTTTTCACTCCCCGGTCCCGTAAGTTTGTTTACTGATATTTTTAAAAAACGGAATATTTTGGATAGGCGCCACTTACGTTTTATTTAGAAGAGTGTCTAAAATATGTAAGTATCAATAATTTTTAAAAACCCTTAAAATAGCAGAAAACCGTATTAAACTATTACCGTTATTACCTAAACAAACCATACAATTTTTATTAAGTGAGGGCCTTTTTAAATTTTAAAAAGATAAAAGTTATATAATGCTTCTAGAGAGGTGATTTTCGATGTAAAAATATTGTCAAAACAGTATAATATAGCAGTGAGGAAAAGTACATATCACATTAATGTTATAAAGTAAAAATCACCCTAGTGTTGCAAAGTTCTCAATTGTTTATTTTTATTTTTTCTGTAAAGACAAACTTTAATTTTTTTGGTGAATAATTTGTGGTCGTAGGAAAAATAGTGTACAGTACTCGTGTGAAAATGACTTTCTTACACTCGTGGGTTTGTCACACTCGGCTAACGCCTCGTGCTACAATATACCCACTCGTGTGAAATTAATCATTTTCCACACTTGTAATGTAATATACTATTTCCGGACGCTCGCCTTCTCCTATGCTTTCAATATTCACTGATGACGTTTGTCAAAGTCCATCAACAATACAAGAAACGCTACCGTAGTAACGTATTATACCAAGATTTAAATTAATAATTAATTTATTATTATTATTCCAAAAATAATATTTTATGCTATTTTAAATGAAAATTTTAAAATTATTTTAATCGAAGAAAAAATAGTATGTGCAACTCGTAGAAGAAGCATATTTCCAAGTCCTAGTGATTACTGGACTCGGCTAAAGCTTATCCAGCAAACTGCCATCGTTCTCCGGAAATATATCGCTTTTCCTACAGGTTACACAATATACAAGTTAGGTATCCCTGGACCATTTTTCCAAGTAATTACTAACAAGCTAATCTTTCGTAAGTAGTTTCACTTTGATGAGACGACCAACTTTTTCCTTACAACAATTTTCGTTGGTGGTAACTTACAGGAGTAGCAGAAATTAAATGTGTTGATTTGACAGATTTTAAAAATTTATTACAAACAGGAATTTTTCTGTTAATTTTTAAGATACCTATCTAAATAAACCAAAAAAATTGTGTCCTACAAAATGTAAGGATTTAACAAAGAGTCCCCTACCACCAACACGTATGGTTAACAATGTCGTGAAAAATAACTACTAACCAGCTGTTTTTTTTTCTGTTGATTAAATAATATTTATGTAATTAAACACCCATATTGTCCTACAAATTGTGAGGTACGTCATCCTGGTTTTTGATATTTATCAAATCAGCATATTTAATATCTGCTACCCTTGTATGCTACCACCAACGAAAATTGTTTTAAGGAAAAAAGTTGGTCGTCTCATCAAAGTAAAGCTACTTACGAAAAATTAAAAATACAAGTGTAGTTAAGTTAATTTCCTGTCGCAAGCGATAACATTTAAGTCAATTAAATAATATTGGGAAAAAAACTTGTGATTCATATATCACCCGTGAAAGTGGAGACAGCCTGGTAAAATCCGTAATATTACCATCAAATGCAAAATAAATTTGTTGTATCGGGCAAAATAATCGAAAGTTTTCTGTAGTGACACAACCAATAGCTGACGACGACTTGAGAACGCATCTTCAAACAGTTATTCACTTCTTTTACCCAAACCGGAAGATCTTTTTACTTTCGCTAAACAAGAAGAACCATTTGGTACTAACTAATGTACCATTTGTAGAACCGGTAGTGTTACTATTTTAATTTAATTTAATTCATTGGCATTAAAAGGAAATTAAGCTAATCTTTTTTAATTGTACAGTTTCAATTTGTTCATAAAATAGTCTAGAATTGTTTTAGTCTATTCATTTACATATCACATTTATTAATAGAGAATACAGGTAACGCAGGGCATCAACTGATACTCTAAAGTCGCAATTTTTTCCCATTAGTAGAATTTATTTTAGTTTTTCATAATCTTCTTATTGCTTTACTGGCATTTTCTTAACACTCTTAATATAGCGTTATTATGTATATGTAGTTTTTATTTAAAAATAATAAATTATCAAAGCTATATCCATAAAGTTTACTAGTAGGCAAAAATAGAGAACTATTGCAAGTTGCCTTATTAAGCTCGGGAATTATTAATACCGGCCTTATTTAAATAGTACTGGTACCCATAATTTAGAGTTATTGCAAATCATGTCGTGAGTACAATTAACCTAAAAAAAAAGGGGGAAAAGTTTAGTGAAATTTCTTTATTGTTTTTGTGTTGTAGGGTTTTGTTTAACATAATTCCATAAATACATTTAAAAAGCAAGGTTTAAAGTATTTTTACTTATAAAAACTTTTCGATTTTGTGGTCGGCAGCCGTTCGGTTAGACGAACAGTTCCGAAGTTAAAATAAGACTAAAATAAGGCACGACCTAAAACCGACATAAATAAAGCCGGGCACTATACTTATTAAGGGAGTCCTTATCCTACTATGCATCTGCGCAAGCTCAGATGTCAAAATAGAGGCCGGCCTTATTTCACTGAGCACTAATTCTCTAATGTCAATAATTAATACCTTAACCAGGTAACCTGCACCACCTTAATTTGTTGCCCTCCGATGGATACTTTTTAAAACATTCGGATTGTACTCATTTCTTCTACCTCTATGAAGTAAACTCAAATGAAAATACGGAAATTTATTAAGGGTCACAAACTTTCGTTGAATCTCCAAACGTAAAAGTATTGGAAATATAATTTTAGCTCCAAAAAAGCAAATTCAGCCATTTAGAAAAAAAAATAATAAATTAAATATGTAGAATTGTAATCGTCAATAAACTTAATTAAACTAACATAGGTATATATTTTTTTGATTACCGTAACATTTAAAACACGATGGAAAAGTTGCTGCAAGTATGACCACTTTGTAACACTCAGTGACCATTTATAACCATTTCTTGACTAATTCAAAGCTGTTTTCAAACATCAAATTTCACATTTTGGACCACTAAATAACTGGAGTTCCGACAAACATTTTAAAAATAAACTATGAAAAGAGCGGATGTCTTAGCAAAAGTTATTTTAAATTGTTTTTCTCGGTTGTAAAAACAAAAAAAAATATGTTATTATATTTCAAACACATGTTATTATATCAATGAAACTTTTTTATTAATTGCCAATAGACTTTTACAAAACACATGCTTTAATTCAAATTTTCCATTATGCCGCAGTTCGCATTCAATTTACTATACATGCAAAGGCGATTGCCAGAAAAAAATATTTTATACAAAAATGTCCAATATGTTGCTAACTTATTACCGGTTATTGTAAACTTATATTTTTTAATTAATTAAGTTTTTTTAGGTTTAAATAAACTAATAAAGCACTAAAATGTAAATTATTTTTAATATATTCAACTATACAATCATTGTAAATTAAAGAATTTTTATACAAAAGATTTATTATTTTATCTACTGTGAGAAACGAGAACAATTGACTGTTACGAATTTCACTTAACACGTAACATCACCAATTTAAGCATGTTTTATTCTTAACTTTATTTCTTTTGGTAGGTGTTAAACTTTCTGCAAGTAGAATATAAACATATATCCACTTAAGTTACAATAATTATCTTGACTTTCTTAAAGCCAACGTGTTTTTGCATTCGAGAGAAAACAAATTATTGAAAATTTAAACAGTTTTCTAAAGTAAATGTCTTAATACACCCACAATATAAATTAAATCCTACAATTACTAAGGTTACACGGGTTCTTTAATACGCATAAGCTAAATGTGAATATAAGAAAAATGTTCTTAAACCGTTAAAAAAAAACGTAATTCGCATTACTTTAACAATATATTGTACCAAAACAATTAATTCATGCGAATTACGACTTTAAAAACAATTTAGGCACGTTTACACATGTGTTTTAATTAAATTCGCATTCGGCTTATGCGTATAAAAGTGTTCATGTAAACTTTTAATTGTGTTCACGGATGGACTTAACTATGTCTGTATTTTATTTAAATTTTCAATATTTTAAAAAAAGCTAATTTTTTCTATATCTAAAATTTAAAAAAAAGGTTGAATTATAAAAAATTGTTTTCCGAGCAATATTTGATGAACTTACAGGTATTTTTACGGCTTAAAACGTAAAGAAATCAATAATACATATTTCCCTACAATAATAACACCGACACACAAAAGTTTTTGTACAGAGGACACGACCTATTTACAGGCAGGTTTTCGACCCGGTTAATTTTAAATCAGTTTGGGCGGTACACCTTGCAATTTCAAGTTAATTACAAAAAAACGTAAACAATGGTGCAAAATTTTTTCTAATTTTTAGCGTTTTTGCAATTTATTTAAAATTGGAGGATGTATGGCCTAACCTGATTCAAAATTCAGATTCAGTGGGTCGAAAAACATGCATGTAGATAGGTCGCGTCCTCTGAATAAAAAACTTTTATTGTGCATATATAAAATATACCCACCATATTCGACACAGTTTGTAGCTGAATAACCATGGGGTTTTTAAAAAAACTGAATACTGGAACATATACAGGTCAGATAAGACCACAGTATAAAATTATTTTTAGTCTATATAGGGTGTCTCAAAAAGTGTGACGTATCAAAGTTTAATTTTTTTAAATGGTACACCCTATATTTTATGACGGTTTTAGATTCTTCTTTAAAAAATAACTTAAGTTTGTTTATAGTACTAAGTGTCTAATTTTATTCGTTTTTGTGATATTTCATTTTTTTGAAAAATGCAGAGGTAAAATTAAATTGATTTTACTTTAACACTATTAACACTCTAAACTTTAAAATATGCAACAAGATTAGAAAAAGTCTGCCATATCATACGTAGGTCAAATCAAGATCAAATATTGTACAGGGTTATCAAAAAATAATTTCAATTTTTCAGAAAATCAAATAGCCATAACTCTCTTATCTTAAATGGAACACCCTGTATTTTTTTACGTCACATGATGACAAATAAAATACTCTTTCAAATGGTGATAGGTGGCCTATACCTATCTTTTGTGCTTTTTAGTAATATTTGTTTTACAAATTTTTAGTCCAAATGTTTATGTAAATTAAAGTTGGCTGTGACATAGCAGCCATTAATATTTTTCGTAAGAAAATAACAACGACCATTTATTGATTACTAGTGTTTTAGTCAGTTAAAAACAAATTCCAGTGATTTTAAATAAAAACCCTTCTTCTACAACAACAAGATGATATAATACTGGTAGGATGTGAAAAAAATGGTTTACTTTAGTCTAGAGTAAATCCTGAAAAATATTCAGGAGAAACCATCCGATAACCTTAATAGTTGCTTTAAAAAATTTGACACAGTGATTATGGATAATGGAAGAAACGAGTTATAGGTCACAGAATGTCGTCATAACTGACCAGAGGCGTTGTTTAAAAACACAAGTTTTATCATTACCACATTCAGCTGAAATAAGTGTTATTGGAAGTAGCATTATAAGCAACCAATAATTTTTTTTCTGTGAATTGTAAAAATAGTGGCAGATAATACAAAATCTTTTAATTTTGTGCTTTTTTCAACAAATTTACATTTTGCAATAACGGCTTACTAAATAGGCATAGCTATATCACAGCCTACTTACATTTAAATAGACATTTGGAATAAAAATATGTTAATACGGAATTTACTTAAAAAGTATAAAAGGTAGGTATAGGCAACCTATAACCATTTGAAAGAGCATTTGGTTTGTCATCATGTGGTGTAAAAAATACAGGGTGTTCCATTTAAAATAAGAGAGATATTTCTATTTGACTTTCTAAAAAATTGAAATTATTTTTGATCACCCTGTACAATCTATGATCTCGATATGACCTACGTATGATAAGAAAGGCTTTTCTTTGTATTTTAAAGTTTAAGGAGTTTTATATTGTTAAAATAAAATAAATTAATTTAATTGCACCAATGCATTTAAAAAAATCAAATAACACTTGGACTATAAACAAACTAAAATTATTTTTTCATGTAGAATCTAAAACCGTCATAAAATGTAGGGTGTTCCATTTAAAAAATACTAACTTTGATACGTCACACTTTTGAGACATCCTGTATAGAGTAAAAATAATATAATACTGTGGCCTTATCCCGACCTGTATATGTTTCAGTATTCACTTTTCTTAAAAACCCCATGGTTATCCAGCTACAGACCGTGTTGAATATGGTGGGCCACCCTTATATAAAAAGTTTTCTATACACCGGACGCGACCTATCTAGGGGCATCTTTTTTAACCCGCTAAATCCGAATTTTAAATTAGTTTAGGCTGTGCACCTTCCAATTTTGAGTAGAGGGTTAATATAATTTTTCGAGTTAAACAAAAAAACACTAAAGCAATTTTAAAGAACGTAAAATGTGCTGTAAGGTCCTCCGAATAAGAGTTATAGTATAGTTGAATGTGGCTAAGCATTGGAAATTTGAAAAAAATACGTACCAAACTTGAAGGTTTTTTTTTACATATGGAATCAAATTTTGCTTAAGCACCAAGAGAAAAAAATTGTTGCGGAAAAAAAAGCGCCCTAGTATACAGCCATCAAAGGTAAAAAGACCTAGTATCCCAGGTACCCTATACCTTGTAAAACCAATTAAGCAGCTAATACTCCTACTTACTTGAATGAAACATTAACACACCTTTTTATATAAATGGTTAGATATATGTACCTATACCTTATTCGTTTAAAGGTAATTTGTTAAATCATTTTTTAAAGATAATTTTACAAATACAAAACCAGACCAAACTTTTGACATTTTATATAACACATAAATTTAATACTTTTAATTGCCACTCCTAAATTAAGAAATAATCATCAATTATTAGATGTGTCTTGTACTGAAAATTATTTTGGTCCATTAGCACATAATGTACACATCTTTAATCACAAACCAATATATTTTAAAAAGTTTTTATTCCTAAATATCATTAAGATTATTACTTTGTTAATAAAAAATAACACATTTGAATTTTACAGTAACCTTAACTCCTAATTAAGTCAATAACTATTTTATTTTTCAATACACTTCTGGACGAAAAAAAAACGGGCAAACAAAATTTTTTGAAAAAGCAACCATAATTTTTTTTTGTTTTTTGGCTCCAATTTAATTATCTTACGGTTCAGTTGTAGTTTTTTCATCAAGATTATTATTTATTATAGGGAATGCCAAATATTTTATAGAAGGTGTTATAAAGGAAAGAACCAAAAGTTATATTTTGACCCTGTGGAGTAACTTAACGAAACAATTTTTACCAGTGTATTTAATTTTAAAGCCCCATCTTTTGTTTACATTTTTAAAATTTATATTACTCTTTATTCTAAAAAAAAATACAATTTTTCAAACAAGACAATAAAATTTGTTGTACCAAGTATCAAGTTATAATTATAAACCTCCTTTAAAATTTTTATTTTTTAAACCATAAAAAATAAATTAAATATTAGTTTGTTAAGTTGATTTCGTAATTTCAAAATTAGTTATCAGATTTTTTTATACCTTAAGATATACAGGGTACGAAAAAACGTATAATTTAAAAAAAACATTTCATGTATTATTACTACATATCCATACAAATCTTAAGTTTTTCCAATATGTCCGCAGTATAGCCATAGGCGTAACTAGCCATTGAACCTGGAAGGAGCCCAGGGGGCCAAAATAAATCAAAATGATGGTAACACGCAATTGCTGTAACAAAATTTATTTTGTTAAGAGCAAAAACAAAAACCCCATGTAAAAAAGTATTTTTCCGTGGGTGGGGGGGGGCTGAAAACACCTTAAAGAAGGCTTGATGCCACTAAATGTTATATGTACAGGTGGTTTTATTTTAAATACTTTTACAGGGTATCTCGAAACCCATAAGGAATATCAAAATTCTAATACATGACACTCGATCTCTCTTTTTTTTTTTTTTTTTTGAAAAAAACAACTGTAGTAATTGCGGGGTGCAGGGTTAATAACTTTAATAGCAAACGAAGTAAAGAAAGTTGTAAAAATTAGCAAAATCTAAAAAATCACCCTGTTACACTACAGTTATTTTCTCAAAAGAAATACCCCGTAAAGTTATCGCAAATAAAACATCCTGTACAAATGGAACTTTATAGTATTTTTTTGGGGGGAACGGCATTGTAATGGGAAAGGGCGGCCCCCTATAGTTACGCCGATAATTAAGGCATATATGTATCACGATCATTATAATTAAAGTGCATTGTTTTCTTTAAAAATTTGTATTTTGTAGTAGAATTTAGATGCTGATACAAATAATAAATAAAGATGCTGACAAAAAAATAAATAATAAGAAAAGATGAGACTTTAAAATTTAATAAGCTAGTAAAAAATTGTGACGTTGAATTTGAGTCAAAATGCAACATTTGGCTTTTCCCTGTATAAAACCTAATTTTTAAAAGCTTTTTGCAATCCTCATATTAAATAAATATTTTATTAAAAGAAGCCGATTTTTTTTGTCTAGGGGTATTATTTGGATTAATCAATAAATGCCAACTCTTCGTTTATACCGGGTGATGCATCGCCGGGCGGGACATAGGAAATACCATGTAATTTTTAATGGGGTCAATTATTGGCTCCCTAACTATTTTAGAGAAAAATTATATTGAAGTTTATTGAAGAGCATGCAAATCTACGTCCATGGTAAAAACTTTAGATTTTTCGGTTAACCCGTTTGCTAGTTAGATGCTAATATATTTTTAAAAATTGTTACATTATTATCGCCTCATATTTATGAACAACAATAAAAATACCAGTTAGAGTGACATAACGTTGTCATGTTGAAATTTAGTGCATTATTATTATAAAAAAAATCGTACAGTGAAAAGATTAAAGTCGTATTTATACAAACGAATTAAGTTAAGTTAAACTAAACTAGAGTAACAAATTTCAAGAAATTATGACATTTATAATATTTACATGCTTCAATAAATTATTAATATTATTACAATAATTAATATGTTGGAAATAAACTTAAGATTTAAGAAAATTTTCAAATTTTTTCAATTTCCTATGTCCCGCCCGGCGATGCATCACCCGGTATAAAAATGAATACAAATCACGGT